>VMBQ01003484.1:2187-53274 GCA_007657795.1 Dreissena rostriformis
CCAAGTTCCCAACCGTCCAAAAAAAAAAGACCAAAAGGGAGGAACGTTTCACCAATTTCATATCAAAACACATTATCTGCAAGTGAACAAATAAAAAGTACGGAATCCGGATAGTGCCATCTATAATCTCGCCCTTCTTTCATCAAGGGCGACACACGATACACGATATTTTGCGCGACAGTCGCGGCGACGCACGATATTCTGCGCGACAGTCGCGGCGACGCACGATATTTCTTGTTAAATATATCGTGCGTCGCCGCGACTGTCGCGCAAAATATCGTGCGTCGCCGTGACTGTCGCGCAAAATATCGTGCGTCGCCACGACTGTCGCGCAAAATATCGTGTATCGTGTGTCCCCCTTGATGAAAGAAAGGCGAGATTATAGATGGCACTATCAAGATTCCGTACATAACTTCGTCAAAAATCAATGGACCGTAACGAAACTCAAAGTTGATCTGTAAGTCATGTAGGTAGACTCTCATACCAAAAATCAGCTGACTGTCTGAATATAGCTTTTGTTATAAGAAATTCGTTTCTTAATAATATTGTTTAATAAATTCCAGTACCGCCTTGGCAGAACCTACGTGTTCTTGCCATTGATTGTGATTATTTGTATTTGTATTCTTACATGACTATTTCTATGTTATGTAATATTATATTGTTAAACCTATTTACGTGACAAAAAACATGTGTATATACAAGTATGAAGACGATGTATTTTTGTATTAGTCTAAAATAAACCGTCTGTCTGTCTGTCTGAAAGCGTTGCGTAAAAACCTCCGAAAAACGGAGTGCCGTACGGACTCACGGACGTACAGTGCGACTTCTACCCTACCATGGGCATAACAACCACGGTAGACGGGAGCAAGAGAAAGACATCATTCGCTTTACCGAAATGGATGTTATAAATTGAATTACACACTTCTATTAACACAACTTTAAGTATAATTATTTTGATTTTGAAAGTTCAAGGATAATAACTCAATTTTATGTCAGTATGATTGATGCTGTTTTCAATCTAGCTCCTCATTTCGTTCACAGATCTCAGTCAAAGACTTTTCCAACAAATCTTGCATATACATCGAAGTATATCCGATAAATGTTTTTTTTCTACACTCGTTTAGCTCTCAAATTTGTCTGACTGGGTAGATACACGTCCATTTTAGTCCTTAATTTCGTTCGCTTTTCTTCCACCATGACTTGAAACTTAGATCTGACGCTTCTCCCGTAAAGGTCCTCCACTAGTAATTCCACCAGCTCCTTCGGTGGCTTACTGAATCGACATATCCGCGCCTCGGAGTTCACTTCCTGCTTGAAAATGAGCCTGTCCACGTACACGATGTACTGAAACTGCGGCACGCCGCCACTCGGGATCTCCCACGTGACTTCCGTATCCGTTACCGACGTCAGGTAGCAACACATGGGCACAATGTCCGGTTTCGACGGCATCCGCCGCTCCAGCGTCCCTCCGTCAATCGCCGACGCCGTCGGCACCGTGTCGCCACCGGACTGTAAGTAGAAAGTGCCGTCTAGGACACCGCAGTCGTATTTGTCTTCGTACACTTTGCTGGCAATCTCACGCACAACGCTGAACGCCGCGGCGCTGAACGGCAGCCAACCACCATTGAGTGTGTGCTTGTAGCCGTTCTGGAAGTGCACGCGACGCTCCTGCTCCCCGCAGCCCTCCCAGTCCTCGAGGAAGGAGCACGTGAGCGTCTCAAAGAACACGTCCCCGACCGGGTAGTCCAGGGTGACGACGTGGGTCCAGTCCAGCTCCATGTGGTGTTTCACCCAGAAGCCGAAGAACGAATGCTCGTCGTGGCCCCAGCGGCGCAGCACGGTGGTGTACCAGCAGTCCGGGTCCCAGCCCACCGAGAAGTTCCAGGACTTGAGACCCGCCCCTTCGCCCTCGAATGGCTCGCACATTGTCCCGGGGCCCTACAGTAAAGTTCGTTTTAAAACTGTCATATTTTGATCGAGTGCATGCAAGAACTTAATTAGGAAATTGCAAACTTGATAACTTACCCTTGCTATTATATAATGTAAAGGTTTTGTTGAGTGTACATCAACACCAAATGAGATGAAGAAACATACTTTATGAAATAAATTATCTACCGTACGCGATTTAATCACGTGCTTTTTCATCAAACAACGTTGAAATAGTGAAAATAATAACGCCGACAACGTACGAAAACTTGTTGGCGAGAAAAACAAATTCCGACAAGTCAAAATCATGGAAAATATAATGCAATAATAAAAAAACACCACGCTGTTGAATAAAATAAATATGTATCACCTAGAAACATATTGACCAAACCTGAATGTTGGGTTTGCATTTCAGGGTTTCTATTATAAGTGCAAACCCGAAAGTGAAAAAGGGTAGACCACAAGCTTCATTTTTTTTCGAATTCCGTACGATGTAAAATACCGTTTGATCCCGCCAAAGTACAGTCTAATATGGCCAAGATTTTTTATGTAATAAGTGTATACATGTAACACATTTAACTCTTTCAGTGCTGGAACCGAATTTTAAAGGCCTTTGCAAACAGTTTGGATCCAGATGAGACGCCACAGAACGTGGCGTCTCATCAGGATCCAAACTGTTTGCTATTCTGATAGTATTCTTTATTCTTATTCCGTGCTTACCACATAGACAGGTTTGGTCCTCAACTTGGGGTCGGGCGGGTCCCAGAGCGAGAAGATGTAGTTACGGCCCCTAGGGTGGTCCTGAATACCGCAATACCCGCCCCCGTTTATTCCCGCGTTCCACTGAAAGTGATAATAGTGATGAATGATTCGAATACTTCCTTATAATAATTGGTGATCGGTTAAACCAATTGAATTGTGCAATAAGAATATAAACTTCAAAGTAAATATTAGAGGTAAAATGATAGCTTTTCATTGAAAATGACTGAAATCTTACAACACGAATGTTGAAAATAGTATTATACGTAATATAATCATGTTTGTGTATGTTATATTGTAAACATATTGAAGCTCATTTGTTCATCCAGTCTTACATAACTGGCGACATTTCCGTTTTCGAAAGAATATAGAGCATATTTGTAGGATTCGGTGGAATATCGATTTTAATTATATATTTTCTATGATCTCTCGTGAATTAAAATCGATCTGTGGAATATCTACTTTAATCACGATATTCCACCGAATCCAACAAATGTTCTTTCTATTGTATGATTACAAATGATTATTTTTGTATTTTTGCTAAAAAAGTACCAGTAAAACAATGAAAATTATCGATAATTTTCACCATTGACTAATAATTCAGTGACATTTCTCTATTAACCACCGGGAAGCATAAAATAAAGCCACTAATTTATGTCATATCAGAAGGATAATTCAAATGCTCCACTTTACTAGGGATCAAACTCACTAGTCACTATCTCTTGATCGCGAATCGGGCTCAGTGTTCCACTCCACAAATCCATCCTTAAGTCTATTTGTAAATGCAAATTGAGAAATCCGAAAATAGCGTATATAGCTAATTGTCTTGAAAATTAAAACAAATACAAGCGATGTATTGTAAAAAGTTTATCGACACATCACCAATCTCCTGCGTCCGCGTACGAAATGGAAAGTAGAAAGTTTTAACCCAATTATGCCTAGCGTCTAGAAAAAAAGGCCTTGGCAAACAGCGTAGACCCAGATGAGACGCCGCATGATGCCGCGTCTCATCAGGGTCTGCGCTGTTTGCTTAAAGGAATTTCTGTAAGATATATTCTAAATATAGAAATAAATATACTAGACATCCCTAATTTTGGAAATAAATTGATCCAATTTAGAAGAATGGGAGAGTCCACTAGGCATAAATGGGTTAATCACGCATATCGGATGTTCTGCTATCGCCGGCTCATTCTCCAGGAGATAGTTAAATTGGAAGGAATAGCTTTTCAAACTGCAAAGCACCCAGCATAAAGGATAATAATTGGGATAATATTATTCAGACAGAATGAAAAAAAAAACGTTATTAAACATAGTTTTAGTTTAAACATAATTGATTTATCTTTAGAAAAACTGTCCATTTCCTGAATAGACCCAGTTCTCGATGTCTTTGAGGGAAATCAACAGAGCGCTCAAAGAGGGGATCACGCCTGAAACCTCCCGATTGCTACGCGGACGGCATATCCGGTACACCAGCGTGACCTGTAAACACTTCTTACCCATTTATGCATAGCGTTTAGAAAAAAGGCCTTGGCAAACAGGGTAGACCAAGATGAGACGCCGCATGATGCTGTAAGAAATATTCTAAATATAGAAATAAATATACTAGAGATCCCTTATTTTGGAAATAAATTGATCCAATTTAGAAGGATGGGAGAGTCCAATAGGCATAAATGGGCTAGTAAGGCATGCCTACCTGCAGACAGCAGTAGTACGTGTTCTTCGCCAGGCCCACCTTGGGGACATACACGTCCTGAGTAAGGATGTCCCCCACGTCGTTATCGTTGTACCAGAGCGATAGCGACGGCGCGCGCACTCCCGGAAGTTCCACCTCCTCTGTCAGAGACTCTCCATCGTCATTGTCGTCCATTGTCCACTCCGCTTCGTTGATCATACTGGAAAATAAGAAGCCATAAAGGAATCTATCAAGAGCCGTTAGGGCTTTTTTCCTTCTTAGAGGATGGCTGTTTTTCACAAATTTGAGAAGTTCGCGACTCAAATTTTCACAATTTAAAAGAGTTCGTGACTCATTTTTTTCACAATCTTGAACAGTTTACGACTCTTTTTTTTCTCCAAAAAAAAAGAGGAGGCCAATGCCGCTTCACAAAAATGGGGGAAAGCCCTGGCCGCACCTGCGTGAGCTTAACCAAGGAACATATATTGAACCATCGAATAAACCACCCAAACATTTAGTCTCGATTTTGATCGCACCCAACTTCTCATTCCGAGTGCAAATGTTAGAATCAAACAACTGTGAATTATTCGTATAAAAGCTTTGTATCGGCCAATAAACAACTCTGTTGTTCTGTCTAGTGAGTGTTAAACATCTCATGCTCAGTAACGCATATGTAATTTAATACATGTGCATCCGAACGCAAAATCGTTTTTTATTTGCCGCTAAGCAACAATACGTTTAATACATACGAGCCTCGTTCTGAAAAAAAAAAACTGGACTTAAGGCATGCGCGTAAAGTGTCGTTCCAGATTAACCTGTGAAGTCCGCACAGGCAAATCTGGGACGACACTTTCCGCGTTTATTGTTGTTTTTTTTCGTTTAAATGAAGTGTCTTCTTAACGAAAATCAATTTTAGGCGGAGAGTGTCGTCCCTGATTAGCACATGCATTAAGTACAATTTTCCCTAAATGAGACTCGTATACATGGACATAACCACGAGATGTATATAGAAAAGTACAATTTGTTATTAAAAAAAAAATTGATCATTTATAAAACTAAAGTTATTTTTCATCGCGGCAAAACGTTCACGCTGAAGACGCCCATAAAATTGTAACGCGTTTAGCTTACTCATACCAAGCTTTAAGGGCAAATAAAAAATAACATGTTAATATGTGGATGCCAGTCCTACTTAGTAATACTGCACATGCGTTTTGGATCTTAAACATATTACATACCGGTAATATGGAACATTTAACTTTGGTGCGAGTTTGATTAAAAATGTACCCGAGAACGGAATTTATACTGTACGAATTTTCAACGAAATGTTTGCGCTAGCTTACGTCGATGCTGTCATGGCGGTCAACGCACTACCGATCCTTGCGGCGCTGCGTATCCGCGACCCCTTCGCGGTGGTGACACGTGACCCCATGTTGCTAGGCAACAGTGATCCATACTCTGTCAGCACCTCCTCTTTTCCCGTACCCCAGTGGACACCCCTGTGACCCGGACTTCCGGTGCCGAGGCGCTCCGGAAACTCATCGGAGTCCGTATCGTCATCTTGGTAATCCCAGCGTACCGGAAGTGAACCTTTTGCCGTCATTGGTCGACTGGGTCCGCAGCCCATGTACGGATATCCAGAAATACCTGTCCAGACTGATCACTTCCGTACACCATTCAATGTCTTTTTAGTTAATTAAAGTACCAACGATGGTATTCGAATGTAGTATCTATATTTGTAACGACCTTCTTGCTCTTTCCATGTTCATGTCCGATGATATTCACACTCTGGATGTTGATGAACATCTACTGAACGCATACATTACATAACCGTCTGTATACACGATATGCCTGTTTCTTTGCTAATTAAAATTTCAAAGATAGAAATAAACAATTCCAGTATTCTTATGTGAACACTAACAATTAAAAACATTATTATTTGTTATTACTATTGTTTTCACGTGTATTTCAATAGTTAAACAGTAAATCCTTTCGCTAGGAGGTCAGTCATATTAGCAACACAGTCACATAGTAACGATGGAAGTCTCGTATACTGCACTTCTAACCCACAATAGTGGAGATGTTTAAAAACAGTTTGCCATTTAAATCATTGTTACACTGCTTGTAGATCCCGATATGACGAATGAATACAATTTTGTGTCTCAAATTAATTTGATAACATTGACAGCACACACCGCGCAGATTGGAACAATAGGTGATACACAATTTTACGCGGTCTATAGTGTGGCAAGTACTAGCATTGTACTTGTATATAACTGAGCATCGCTCTGGGAAAACCGGGCTTAATGCATGTGCGTAAAGTGTCGTCCCAGTTTAGCCTGTGCAATCCGCCCGGGTTAATCGGGGACAACCTTTTCGGCATAAACTGGAGTTAAGCTAAGAAGATACTTTCTTTAAAAGAAAAATACAACAAAAAATGGAAGTGTCGTCCCTGATTTGCATGTGCGGGACAACACTTTACACATATGCATTAAACGTGTATCCACGTTTTCCCAGATCGAGGCTAATATCTAATGTGTCTTTGGTATTTAAACCCGAATGCCTAAATGATAGATCAATACTTTGGGAATAAAGTTGATGACTCGTAATAAACAATAATCATTTAAATGGGAGACACATACATCTATTTCTTTTTATGTTTAACACATATTATAAGTGTGTTATAATTGTAGCTCTGCGTCCATGTTAAGGGCCTCTGTTAGTTTGTTTTATATCATCATATCATAATTGTTTTTGCCCAATTGGGAAATGTACCGGTACCAGCCCAATTGGAGAAAATGTGAGCGGAAAACCCTGAAATTGGGAAAATTCGCGTCGTGAAGTCTTCAACTTGGGAAATTGTGTATTTGATTGTTTGCTCCCAGATAATTTAAAATTGATAACTAAGTGTTTTCAAGCTGTCAATATTATATTTACATAGAGGTTCAAGCCATAGAGCTGTATAGGGAAACTAACTAAATTTTGCATTGTATTTACATAAAAAAAAATGGAAACCTTAATTGGCATTTTTTACAGCAAATGGGAAATTGTAGTTTTTTTTTCGTAATTGGGAAAGTGCCGTTTTCTGGTACTTTATAAAGAAGGCAAAAATAGTTGTATAATATGTATTCATGACATTAACTGTCTGACACAGACTATTTAGAAAAGCCTATGACTTGATAGAAACAAGATTACGTGATTTTGATTCGTTGTTGAATACAAAAATGATGTTAAAGGGACTGTCCAACAGATAAAGCTTCGCACGACGCGAAACGATATTTTGGGNACCCCATGTCGTTTTACACATTCTGTTTATCCACGCAGTAGCTTGGTCGACAGGTACTCCGTTGAATGCTTTTTCCTTCAGCCTGACTACAAAGTGACCGTCAATAAACTCTTCGAACACTTCAGGTGCTGCATATTCTAATGACGTTATGTTTGCTAGATATACATGACCCCAACGGTCATAGTTTGTGTGGTCGAACACCATAAGACACGGTAGCATCTCGGGAAAGTCTTCAATATGACTCAGCCAATCGCCTATTATTTGGGCTTTAATGAACTTCATAAGAATGTCAACCAAATGTAGGTAGGAATGTCAGATAGAAACGTTCTTCACTTCACTTTTCTCTTTGTCGAATTTATCTAGTAATTCACCTATCTTTTTCTCCTTGACTGCTTCAAGAAGATTATCATTTGCTTCACGAATATCATCTTGGTTCAAGCGACTTTTCATTTCAAAAGCAACCTCTAACTGTCTTACTTCATGTTCAAGTTCTCGGATTTCTTCTTTCTTAGATTCTAACCGTGACGAAAATATAGTAACTTTAACCTCCAATGCAAGCATATGGCCCCTAGCCGCACGATAATATGCATTTCCATCCATAACCTTAGTTACAGCATTTGGTCCAAATACACCTGCTTCAAGAAAGACGTCCTCCAATCCTGAACATTCCATATGTTGACCGATCGCGCGAAGGAAATTGAAGCATACATGAAGTCCTCCCATCATGAAAATAACATTCTTGTAACGTTCTTTATTTGCCAATAATGTTTCTATGCATTTGATGTATATTGGCTGGTCAGCAGTTATAACAGTGTATTTCTGTCCAACATGCCTAATTATTCCTTCAAATCTATTTATGATAGTTACGACTGTGTCGTACTCATCCACCTTTATATATAATGTGTGTGTGTGAAGGACAGCTTCTTTATGTGAACCAGTTGTATTATATTTATATCCAGGTTCAAATCCTGGTGGGGATCCCATATAAGCAGCAACTCATATAATGTACATATAAATTATACAGAGAATATAAGTATTCAATATTCATTATAAAATAAATATTAAGATTTTGATAATTTTCTCCAACACACATGCACAGTTATCGTATGTTGTTTAACTGTATGTGATTTAATATAAGTATAAGGGCATCATCATTAGCTTTGCACAATATCAGATGTCACCAACCAAGGCCCATAACTCTGTCCTTGTAATTTATCATAATTATGACTCTTTTTACTTTAAACATAAAATGCTTTGTTTGCAACAAATGTGCATCTTTGTTTCTACTACAGAATCCAATATTCATATCTTAAGTGTCAAAATATAAGGCAAATACTGAACCAAGTGTGATTTTCATTAAGTATTTTTGTCGGATTTCAGGTGCATTACTTGTGGAAAGTGCAGGAATGGCCCTTGCTGAAACAGGTGCTCATCCTTCAGTCGGCTCCATTGGTATCGCCCAAGTCACTGCCAGCGCCCATGAAAAGGCAAGTCGTGGCATACGATCCACCATGAAAAGACAAAGTAATGAGCCAGACACAAAATTAATACTCTATTTTTCACCTTTGAAATACACATGTGACCTTGACTTTGGAGACAGGGACGTGGGTCTTGCGCATGACACATTGTCTCATGATAGTGAACATTTATGTCAAATTATTTAAAAATCAACCATTGAATGACAAAGTTATGGGCGACACAAGAAAATAATACCCTATTACTTTTGACCTCAAAGTGTGATCTTCACCGTTGTTAATGCACAATGTATGAAATGGTCCCCTGAATGAAAAATATACGCCATAGTTCCCTAAATAAACAATGCATAAAATGGTCCCCTTAATGCACAATATATGATTTGGTCTCCTTTATGAATATGTTACACTTATAAAATATTAAGGTGACCAATTGTTGTGTATACTTTTTTTTTATCGCAAAATGTTTCTAATATGATAATAAAGTGCCATTTTTATTGTCAAAACAATGTTAAGATGTCATTAAAAGGCAACAATACAAAATATACACATTTTCCCCCTAATGCAGAATATATATAGTACGGTCCCCCTAATGCCTAAATCAGAGAGAGAGATATAATCAACACTAACCTATTATTCTATTTATCCCACTTTTTATTCAGTAATTACTAAACCTTTTCATTTTAACAAAATTAGTTTAACTAGATAAATTCGCTGGATTTATTACGTCATTTTGTCGAAAGAATGACGTCATTTCGTGCCGTGGTTTATAGCAGAAATTTAATCAACGGGATAAAGAAATTTTATAAGACCCTGGCCAGCTGATACTTGCATTGATAAGGTCATTTGAACGTGACCAGTTATATAATCGTGTATGCAGATCTTAACAGCGATAAATACGATTCTTAATAATGCTGTTTAATAAATTTCATTGCCGCTTCGATAGAATGTACGTATTATATAAAATAATGTGTATATTTGTGTATGAAGACGATGTACTTGTGTATAAGTCTGAATAAACTGTCTGTTTGTATGTCTGTCTGTTATGAAAACGTGCGAAAACAGTGTATTGTAATTTGAGATGTTGAAATATTAATAAATTATAATGAACGAGATAAAATTTCCAGTTTGATTTGCAAAATGTCGACCGAGACTTTGTTTACGTTTGTTCGACGTTTCGGGTTGTACAATTTGCGCGTAGTGCAATATGAAAATGCTAGGTTTAATTGTATTCAATATGTCCAAGCTTTCTTCATGTAACTTAAATATTGAGAAACGCATCAGCATGCATCTTAAAAACCACACTTCCTATGTTTTGTAACATTGACACTTTACGGTAACCCGATGATAAACTTATAACGAATGTGCGTTTTAATTAAAAACAAAAACAACACATATCTGTTTGAACTGCCAACTTTGAAATGGTTTGAATGTAAATGGATCATTCGAAAATTATGTTTACATTTAGATAGCAAATGAGCGTATTTTATGTATTCTGTGTATATAGAGAATAATAGGTAAGTGTTGATTATAGATCAGGTTTATCATGCGAGGCTAAGAAAACAAAAAGCACGAGCCTTGGTGACACTAACCTATTATTCTATTTATCCCACTTTTTATTCAGTAAACCTTTTTATTTAATGGATTTATGACGTCATTTTGTCGAAAAAATGACGTCATTTCGTGCCGTGGTTTATAGCAGAAATTTAATAAACCGAATTCGCTGTAAAAGTGGGATAAAATATAGTTTATTAGTTAACAAATTAGTGAATATCAAATTGCATATATTTTATTTCACGGCGAAGATTAGTCTTTTCGAAAAAAGGCCTTTTACACAAATACTTCCCATCATATTCAATCCATATACAACGATTAATCATGGCGGATAATCGGAAATAGTCGTGAAATTAAGACGCGGTGAAGGAATAAAGAACAGAGATAAAATGGAAGCAAATCGACAATAGAAAACTGAGAGGAAACGAGCAAATAGAAAACGGCACAAATTTCATCAACATTTATTTCTATATACATGGTACTCATTTCTCGTAATAAAATGCTATCATGTTCTAATCTTTTTACATGGTATGCATGTTAAATACTATGTGATTTACTATACATGAACAATGATGGTTCCGTGTTTTAAATTGTTTTAAAACATTATTTTGGCATTTTTAAACGATGTATGTAGTTATATACATCTTCTACATTTATTGATAACATTTTCAAAGATTGGATCTACCATTAAATCTTTAAAACAGTACAAGCAGAATCGACATTCCAGAAGTGCTTCACCCGACCACACAAAAAGCGTCACCACTTCAGTTTTCCCGGGACGTATTTCTCCACGAGGTTGCCATAGTAACGCTTGAGTTGCTCGACGTCCGGCGCATCCGGGCACTTGGTGTAGAGGTCAAACTTGTTGAACTCCCTGACCCACTGGAGCATCTCCAGATCCTTGTTGTTGCAGAGGAACATGTAGTCCTCGCCCGTGTGCCACGGGTAGAACGAATGGAACCTGCAAGTGTAAACTTAATTATTTAGGCTCAATATCTTTCAAAGCCGAAACATATTTGTGACAATGTCGAGTCTTTTTCTGAAGAAGAGCAGGTACTCGGTGTCTTAACGTGGGTTTACACTTGACATTGCGGCATCTTTGTTGTTAATTATGTATTATAAACATGAGCGATAACTGAATTGACAAATGTAAGCGACAAATAATTCGGCAATAAAGAACGACAGACTGGGAAAGATAAGTTCATTAAACGGAAGAGCAAGGTTGAGGCGATTCTTGGAGGTCATCAAATGTTTACATCAAGGGCACGGGCCTTTCATGTAAAACTAAAGGCGTAATTCTTATCATGGCAGTTGCTTTGTACTTTTACCTCTAATTTTACGAATTAGTTATCGGACAACTGTTTACATCTTGAAACGTTAAAAATGTTCAAAGCGGCGGTCATTCGGTAGCTCAGTCCTCACACATGCCAGCACTGGTGAATATGTGGTACGATATCTTATCATTTTATTTTAAACCTATTTATTGTAACTCGATTAAATTGAAAGCCTAAGACTTATTGAACGCGCTCGAGTCCGTTTCCTGGGACTAAGAACCAGTACGTGGTGCCTATGGGAGAGATCGAAAGAAAACTCCCACCAACCCGTTACCTCCCGGTCGCTAGGCGGACACCATATCCACTACACCACGGCGACCTATCTTATCATTTTGCCAAGTACAGTGAGCGTTATGTGTGCTAGCAAGTTGTACACACGGACAAAGGTGCATACTTAACTGTGTAGTCCTCATTGAAAGTCAAACAATATACCAGTTGCATGGGTATTTTTTTAAACGAAATGTTTTGTTCTGAGAATCGCCGTAGGCAGATGAGTCGTAACTTACT
This sequence comes from Dreissena rostriformis, assembly GCA_007657795.1. Taxonomy (NCBI): domain Eukaryota; kingdom Metazoa; phylum Mollusca; class Bivalvia; order Myida; family Dreissenidae; genus Dreissena; species Dreissena rostriformis. The sequence goes on from VMBQ01003484.1 coordinate 14,695, forward strand.
TATGAGAGCTTATTACAACGGCCAATAGTGCCATTATTAACTGGAAAATGTGTATGACATTGGAACCTTTTACGCGACGTCAAGCTATGTATGGGTTACAAGGGCCACCCCTTGTCCTGTTACATATGCCTAGTGTGTAGGGTTGTGGTTCGTAGTGATAGTCATAAATAACACATTTTCTTTTGTAATTGCATATGGTTTGAAATATATATGTGGACAAATCACACTTGTCCACTATGAACAGTGAACGTTTACTTCAATGCCAATATTTTCATGGAAGAACTAACAAATATTAAAAGGCGTGTTGAGGTAACGAACAAGGGAAAATATATCATGCCAATCTTGTGGAGAGGAACAAAATATGTTTTTCGGAATGGGATGACTGAAAACTTTAAATGAAATACATTAATTTTGAGCAAATAAATAAATTTCAATATTTTACAATTGAAGCTACAAATAAAAGCCGAAATGCTGTACGTGCATGGTCTGTTTCAAACCCGGGATTGTATGGCTGAGAAGCAACAATACTAGCCTGTCATTCCCAGTGTTCTAATAGGCGGTTTTCACACATTCACGGCGTAAAATCGAAACGAAATGTTCACAATGAAATTATCGTTTTAGACGCTTTTTAAGATATACCGTATCCACCAATATATGATAAAGAATAAAAGTAGACTGGCTGGTTTCTATAAAGATAAATATCAAAACACACGCATATTCTTTATCTTCATTATCAGTTTATTCAAAGCTAAAAGATGAAAAATAGCCACCAACGCCTCATATGGCCTTTAATCGGCCATTGCTACAAATGCAGCAGGTGACCAGAAGATTACTAACCTGATAGCGTACAGGGCCTCGTCCGGTAGGTGGCAGGTGTTTGCCTTAAGCACGCGGTACAGATACTCGTCGTGGCCCCAGCTGATGAGCACGTTCTCCAGGCCGCAGTTCTCCGTGTACACACCAAGGCGCGTGTTCAGCTTCGGGTCATCCATGTCCGGGTTTGCTAAAGGCAAAGTGATTTTCAATTGAATATGTGTTGTGTATATTATTCGTGCAATTAACAATTGATATAAATTCATATAAAAGATCTACCAATAAATAATTTGTAAAATATTATGCATTTCATATGTAACATGTAAAGCGCTTAAAAAATACTAAGACGCTGACCATAAATACATGTGATGTATTTGAATATTTCAATGCATGCCATAAACATGGATGCTACTAGTATACTAGGTTTGATACTTGTGTTTCTGCGTCCGCCATTTTTTACTTAAATAAGATCAGCCTCGTTCTGGAAAACGGGGCTTAATTCATGTACGTAAGATGTCGTCACATAGTAGACTGTGCAGTCTGCATAGGCTAATCAGGGATCACACTTTCTGCCTAAAATGAACTTTCGTTAAGGCAAGACTTCCTTTAAACGGAAATACCATATAAGCGGAAAGTGATCGCCTTGATTAGCCAGGGCGGACTGCACATGCTTATCTGGCACGACACTGCACGCACATGCATTAATCTCCGTTTTCCCAGAACGAGGCTCAGATATTACGTACGATCACACTTACCCGCAAAGTACTGCGCGTCGAAGACGATGTGCCTGCTTGGTGCGCAGCCGACGGGGAACGTATCGCCGACCACGCACCACTGTGGCTCCCCCCAGACGGCCATCAGCTTCCCGATGTCGTGGATCAGACCCGTCACCTGCAGCCACTCCTTGTCGGGATGCGCCTTCCGGATACCTGCCAAACAGTTCCAAAAAGGCGTTGTGTTTTTCTTTTAGAATGATAGTGATAGTTTAATAAATTGATCGTTATAAAAACTTGATTGCTGTTTTCGTAGCTATAGTAAAAAATATCCTCTAGTTAATGTGGTTTCGGGAGACATTATTTAAATTCCGTGAACCGGCAATGTGGAAACTAGCCGTTTCATTCTTTGATGTGCTTATTTCTGATGTTACTTCGGTTAAATCTGAATCAAAACTTAACAAGAAATCAAATCATGCAACATAAGGTATTATGGTACATTACGTAAACAATTATTGTGTACAGCATTTAGCCCTTTGCATGCTGGGCTATTTGTCGTCTGGTAAAATGTCGTCTGCTGAATTTCTAAAATTAGCATTTTCTTCCATTTTTTTCCCCAAAGAATACTATCAGAATAGCAAACAGTTTTGATCCTGATGAGATGCCACATTCTGTGGTGTCTCATCTGGATCCAAACTGTTTGCAAAGGCCTTCAAAATTCGGTTCCAGCACTGAAAGAATTAATTGTTTGAGCATGACTGGGAAAAGCAAAATCGAATACAAGCATACTATCAATTGTTAACCACGTGGTGATTTGAAGATAAGTTATTCACAGTGCAAAAATATAAAATATAACGTTACCAAAAAGTATGCAAAACCTTTGTAATTGAATATAACAACGAGGCGCATTAGCTATGGTTGATCATAGGTTTTACCTTCCGCAGTCTGAAAGGCGTGTATGGAGTTGGGCATGTCCACATCAGGGTCACTTTCGTCGAGGAAGGATGAGAGCATGTCCAGCGCCTCCATGATGGTCATCTCCGCGTGGTCGAAGCGACACCACTCGGCCATCTTCTGCTTCACGAACGCGTACGTCTGCTCCCGGTGCATGTCGCTGTACACCTGCCGACACATGTGACGTTGACGTTGACTACGTGCGACGAACCGTTTAAGTAATAATCGTTTACGGACGGAAGTTTAATATTGCGTAACAGTTACAGTCAACCAAAAAGTTTTTTGTGAATTATGTGCTAATTTTACTCGGAACTCAGTGAGAACTTTCCGCTAATTTACGTAATGTAGTAATAAAAATGCCGTAAATTCACGGATAATGCATTGTGCTTCAAATAAAGCTTACTTTATATTTTTGTCAATATGCGAATATTCATGTCATGCAATAATCCAACTCCCAGCTATTGACCCTCCGGGTCGCTGCCGTACGTACGTACTCATATAAGCTCAAAGCACTCAAGAAGAACTAATGGATTAATAAAGTTCCGAAAACGGTCTACTGTCACGGATACGTTACAGCTACATCCATAAAATGTATTATAAACGCATGCACTAAACGTAAAACTCGTTATACGTCGAAAAAATTACCAGCTTATCGAAGTAAATAAATAAGACATACACATATGATGACATAATAATTTTTCAGTAAAATATATTATAAAGTAAAAAATATATTCGGATCGTATGCTTACTTTTTTGGATGATTTCACATATAAACTCAACAACTTTTTTATTGGTCACGTTTATTATTTTATTTTCTCACAGCGAAATGATATATGTTTTCCATATTCATTTGTCGTATCTTACAATCGTTTCGTGTAAACATTTCTTAGTAAGATACCTAGTGTTTGACCTCAATTGACCAAGATTCAAACTTCGTCAAGAAAGTGTCAAGATAAACATTTTACCACGTTTTATCAAGTAATTAATGTGGTTTCTAGAGTGGTTACACTTTTTACAGTTTTATTTGTTTATTTATTGAATACTCTGCACTTACACGTTATGCCCTCTATCGTTGTACGAAGTTTTATTTTAATCCCTACAAAATTTACTAAGTTATGTCGCGCACAATAAATGGACTGCCAATATCAGTTGTGGTTCTTGTACTCTGCACTTTTTCTCAGTGTTCTTAACCAATGTACCAAGTTTCATTTAAATACCTTCAATTCAATACTAAGGTAGTTATGTTCCTTACAAGAAAATTCACTAAAGGGCAAGTTCTATGTAAATCCTGACGATATAGTTATTGTTCTTTCTTGTTCTCCGCACTTTTACTTAATGCCCTTTATAATTACATGAAGTATATTTTGAAATCCTTAGTTATGTTAGTTTCACAAGAAATGGATTATAAAAAATGAACGAATGACAATAACTCCAGAACTACTAAAAAAGAAGTGTGATTTTTTTAGTACTCTGCACTTCCTTAAAATGTCCTCTGTCATCGTTCCAAATTTTATTATAATACATTCAATACTGAGTTAGTTATGCCCCGCACAAGAAAATTCATTAAAGGGCATTAACTCTGTAAATCCTGACGAGAGAGTTGTTGTTCTTTTACTCTGCACTTTCCATTAATGCCCTCTATCATAACATGACGTATAGTGTGAATCCCTTCATTGCTTCTTAAGTTATGCAACACACAAGAAATGGATTATAAAAAAAAACATATGTCAAGGGCAATAACTACAACAAGACAGAAAACAGAATAGTGATTTTTGTACTCTGCACCTCCTTTAAAGTATATAGATCTTCTATTGTATTTAAATGTAACAAGGGCGTTATGCTCCGCACAAGAAAAGTCAGCATAGTTATGTGATGCAGAATGTTACAAACCCCTAATTTTAGACATGACATAACTATCTGTTATACTTATTTATGATGTAATACTTTACACGAAATGGAACTTTATCCATTAATAACGCTACAGTCTACCTTCTTAACGCGTTCGGGGACATTGTGCATACGGAAGTCCCTGAAATCGGACTTGTCCTTGTGCTCGGGTCTGAACTCCGATGGGTCCTCCATCTGCACGTGGATCACGGGCGCGCTCATGGTGTCACGATTTGTTGCTAGGCAACCGTTGGTGGGCTAATGCGGTGAATACTAAAATAACTAGGGAACCCCTTCTCAAATTCGTCGAAATGCTAGAAAATAAAAAAGAGACATTCAACAAGATGAAGGACACAAAGCTATCAACATTCGCTGCTAAATATGAACATCACCATAACAATTAATACATTCTACGTGTTTGAACGGCATGAGAAACCATTATAGGGTAACTCTCTAGTTTGAACATCAACTAATGGCAATTAAAATTTATGAATCGAAAAACTACCACGACATCAGGCAGTCGGGGCTTTTATTTTTACAAAACATATACTGATTATGACAGTCTAGTGACATTTATAGACTGAATCATCAAAGGATAGATCTGACTTGTATGTCATAATTAAATAATTAATAATAAAACTATCATTAAAAAAAATACTAAAATAAAATACTTGCGTTGCAAATGTATATCCTAAACTCTCTACACTTGTAGTGGTCCTTGTGGCGTTCACGGTTTGGTTTCAACTGGAACGTGTTTTGCTCCTCTTATCTACAACTTATCTGGCTTGTTTTGTTGTCGTATTGACGCATGTCCACAAACTAGTCGACAGTTTGCTTGCTCCGTAATTTTAACAGAACAAAAAACACTCGAAAAAACAACAACACTAATATATGTTTACTTCAAGTGTGTATGCTAATCAACATTAATGTCAGTGGTAGTCCATGTATTTTTCAAGAACCAAAGATCTTTGCAAGAACTAACAACAGCTGTATATGACCATGTATAGTTAAAGCCTACGACCAATGCGTACAGCCAAGCAACCTTAGTGCAACCCCAGCCGCTGCTGCAATCGTCGACTCTTTCTTCTTCCTCAATCCCACTTCTGATGTAGCCTTATTTAACGGGATATTTATACAAGATTTTGAAAATCGTACAATCAAATTGTAATCGAATTTTGATAACAACCCTGTTTAGATCAGTGTTGTCCAGTTTAATCCAGTAAACCTAATCAGATGTCAACTCAGATCTACGTTCTCAATGTCATGGTTTCAAACAAACTGTCAAAAATCGCGACCCTTTGATCGGATTAATTATCAATTCTCAAGATGGTCGGATATCTATTAAATCCGTTTTTGTTTGTTATACGAACACTTATATATTACTTAATAATAATAATAATAATAATAATAATTATAATAATAATAATAATAATAATAATAATAATAATAATAATAATAATAATAATAATAATAATAATAATAATAATAATAATAATAATAATAATAATAATAATAATTTTATTTCATGACGAATTCACATTAAGAAATAATTTCTTTTTTACAATGTGGTCAACCAAGTTCTTTGAATTAGGGAGCTGAAGGAGTTAAATATGGTTTATTCAGTATTATTTTAGCAGCTAGTTTTTGTATCGAATGTATTTTATGTAAGTGTGACTGTGTTGCTGAACACCATAATGCGCAACAATAATCCATAGTCGTTAATACAACATAAACATTCTCTCTGAAAAACAAAACAAAATAAATGCCTTTATCTATCCTCTTAAATACCACGCATAAAACAATATGATTGATTACAGCTTCATGCTGAATGTAAAGAAAAAAATCCGAGGAGTGCGTGTTGACCAAACAACAGACGTTTGTATTTTACTTTTTGTAGTTATTGTTAAAATTGTAAAAAAAATCATTTTGCAATATTGCAACAAAGAATTTGACAATTAGTATCTAAAAGGAATTGTGGGAGTGTATTCTTGTTAGAAAAGGTTCTATGACGTATTGTGTCTATAAATCTTTACACAAAGTGATATACATGTGCAAATGTAATTTTCAAATTGCCAACTCATGAAGACTCATTTTGCGCGATACACGAAGCGACACGCGGTATTTATCACGGTATATCGCCGTTTGGGCTACCTACACAAGGGCGATATTTCGTGGTACATTCTCGCGCGTCGCTTCGTGTATCGCGCAAAATATCGTGTGTCGCTTCGTGTATCGCGCAAAATATCGTTGTTTCGCTTTGAGTATAGCGCAATATATCGTGTGTCGCATCGTGTGTCGCGCAAAATATCGTGTATCTGTTCGTGTGTCGTGTGTCGCCCTTGATGAAAGAAGGGCGAGATTATAGATGGCACTATCCGGATTCCGTATCTTTCACTGGCAGAGTTGTTCATCTATATATGCTTCACTCTTTAAATGCTATCGCTCCAATGCCCCATCTATCACGCTCATATCTAAACAGAACATTTTGAAAGGGAACAAAACATTCCTAACTTAACATATTAACTGATTATTACAGAAAATAATAACATCTCAATAAAACTGGGGATATTAGTTCATAATGCATTGAAACTACGTGACCCAATATTTTTGCGTATACATGTCTTTAAGCAATAATTACTATACTTATATTTCTTCCAGTAGTCGCCCTTAGTTTATATAAACTGTATTTTACCTCGTGAATCACGATATTTTTCGAACACATTTTATAAATAGTGTCAAATACATAATTATACAATGCGAAAAGTAACAAAATTATGTATTACCGGCATGTAATTCACTCAACGATGACAAACGGTAATTCATCCTAATTATCAAAGTGCATATGCAACGCATCTAAAATAAAAATACGCAATAATAATTACGTATGCACTAAAAATCATTGACATACAGAGCATAAGGAAAATTATAAAACATGTATAAGTAAAATTGGGTGCGCACTTGCTTTATTAAGACAATACTTTAATGTCGGGTGGGTAAATGCCGCAAGTCGACTGGCTTGATAACCGGCGGTCGTTCCTTTCGTCAACAGTGTAGAAAAGGCGTTGTTTACGCATTATGCTTAAAAATAGCATTTTAATATACATCGTTATTTTCCCAGTTTACCGCTTCCCGTGATTCGGTTGATAGGAACACCACTGAAGATCATTTTGGACAGGGACCTATAAAAACTTATAGATCTAGGTCCCTGTTTTGGACATTCACATTTAGTGATAACCGGTATTCACTCCATATTTAAAATAGGTCGATCCGTTCCATCGGAGCAGATATGGTATGTGGAAAAAAGTTAAGTCTTATCGTTATTTTACTATGCTCACGGCAACACCATAACGGAATTGGTTCCGGAATAATTGGTTATCGAATTTATGTTATACCATGATTGAGTTGATGGAACTTGTACATGTCGTTAAACGATTCGGATGCAAAATTATACTAGTATACTTGTGTGTGGTTCATTTTTTCAGATACATGCAAATACATAAAATTATGAACAAATACTCGCATTGTAAAACGCCTTATTTTCTGCAAAAAAACTTCTAACTTGCCAAATCTTAAGATATTTTTCCATACCCCACCCGTTTTTACCCACTTAAAACACATTACAATCGAAGTAAAGCATAAACATGACCGAAATTGAATCAAAGATACTAGGCTATTAACCCTTTGCATGCTGGAAATTTGTCGTCTGCTAAAATGTTGTCTGCTAAATTTCTAAAATTAGCATTTTCTTCGATTTTTTTTTTCAAATAATACTATCAGAATAGCAAACAGTTTGGATCCTGATGAGACGCCACGTTCTGTTTGCAAAGGCCTTCAAAATCCGGTTCCAGCGCTCAAAGGGTTAACAAATACAAAAAAAATCCTACCATATAAGTTATGATGGGGCGAGTCGTTATATATGTGGGGCGAGTCGTTATACATGTGGGGCGAATCGTTATAAAACACGGGGCGAGTCGTTCAGGGGGCGAGTCGTTACCAATTCCTTCAAACATGATATTCTTGTTTGTTTAAACGCACAGTGACGTCTTCCGATGTGTTACAAATCCACATGCGCTTTTGAGTCAAATAGTAGTGTCTATAAATAGTAACAGCGTACCATGTGATTTACATTTTTCAAGATGGCGACGTTTATAGCAGTTCCGCTAAAACAAACATACGAAGTTGATGTTGTTAAACCATTTAGAAGCTTTATTCAAAACACATTTAGTTCTGCAAATCCGGACGAATATAACACAGCGATAAGTGAATTTACTAAACTCAGAAATTTAACAATCACGAAGTCAGTGGACAAACATGAAACAGCGCTAGAAGTTTTGTACAGGTAAAGATGGGTGGGGTAAGATTAAGATTTTCAAGGAAATGAGTTTAACTTTCGGTTTAGACTAAGAGGTACATTTTATAATAGAAACGAATTTTTGTTCATTTAAATATGGTGAGGGTATAAGTTTGTGTAAACATAGAAACTTGCTTTTGTTTTTCGAATAATTGTTTGTTTATTCTAATGTTCCAAGTTATTTCAAAATATCTTGAAGTCTGAAGACTGAAAAAAAAAATCACCAGATACTGTAATAACTTTGGATATTGGTAAAATAATTTGGAATTATACTGTAGATAAAATAATATGAACCACAGGGGGAAGTTGCGGAAAAAAACAAAACAACAAATGTATATGGTTGTGACTGGTTGAGTCGTGAGTTCTGTTTGATTTGTGGGTATAGAAATCGCGTGAAATCTGGCGATAGAACGTTCGCACATGATGCAGTTTGTTACTGAAAAATGTTTTGACACGGTCACCATTTTTTTCCGATCAAAAATGCGTCAAAAACCAGGGTTTTTTTTCCTTCTGAAAGACCCGCCGAAATTTCGGCCCTTTCCCCTAGATATTTTTTTCCCCTCTGACAGAAATTTTTCCCCCTAAAACAGAGCTCCAGATAAGGATTTGTGAAATTAGTAACGGTACTGCCACTGACAGAAAGAAAAGGACTAAGGAGTAACGCTTAAAATCAATTAGTACCTGTACTACCATATCCAAAAATACAGGTAGTACTGTACTACCCGTGTTCTTGGATATTGAAGGGTGTATAACTGACTTTACAGAAACATTTGCAGCAATTATAATTAATATATGTAGTTCTTAAACAGTTACTGTATTAGGTTTTCCATTCTGAATTATGATGCAAACCCAACTACACATTAAAACTCATGACTAATACTATTTCTTCATTTTTCTTGACAAGAAAACACAAGCCAACTAGTAAGCTAAGTAAATGAACACTTATTTCACTGTCTCATCCGTTTCCCATCGTGTTTTCTAACGTTTTAAGCCACCGATGCAATCAAATCGTTTAATATCGGGGCGACAATGTCTTTTTCTGGGTTTACAGATTTAATGTCAGGATGGTTAGACGACACCGTATGTAGTCATTATTTGACAACAAAGTGTTGTTCTGAACCGCTTTCGGTTAAGCCGGCATTCCATTGCGCGCAGACATATTGTTTTTGACGGATTTACAAGTTACAGGAAATCACGCGACAGAATAGACAATAATATATGAACCCAGTCTACAACTTTTCGGTAATTTAAATTAACGAAAAAAGCCGTTAGGTTAGAGACCAACAAATCACGCCGCGCTGACGCAGACGAATCGGTACGGCCAGATTTTGTTCGTAAATGCGTAAATGGATATTAAAGTCGTAATTGTACGTCCAGTTTATAAAAATAAATGCGTAAATCTTCATGAAAAAAGGCGTTTTTACGGCTGTACGGCCCTTATCTGGAGCTCTGCATNTCGAGCCCCACAAAATGAAATGCGAACGTTGAATTGCCATAGATACCTTACTAGGACACAGGTTGATACCGAACCGAACTGTGAAATCGCTCCTCCATAAAGAACAAATTTCGGCACTCGCTACGCTACAACCTCAAACTACTATATGAATCAATAAAGTTAACAAAATTAAACAATTTCCTGCGAACAATTCGTGCATTTCACTCAACAAACGATAGGAAAAAGCGAAGTTTGTAGAGGACTCGGACAAATTGTACAACAGCCGGCCATGTTCATGTTCTCTGTCCGGGGTGAAGGGGAATTCCGTTGCTGATTGGTTAAAATTACACTAAAATGTTTATTGACCAATGAGAAAATCGATAGTATTCACCTCTTTGATGAATGAAATAGAAAATGAAAATGGCCGGCTATTGTACAAATGTCCGAGTCCTCGACAAACTTCGTGTTTTCCTATTGTTTGTTGAGTGTAATGCACAAATTGTTCGCGGGTAATTGTTTAATTTTGTTTACTTTATTGATTCATATAGTAGTTTGAGGTTGTAGCGTAGCGAATGCTGAAATTTGTTCTTTACGAAGGAGCGATTTCACAGTTCGGTTCGTTATCAACCTGTGTCCTAGTAAGGTATTTGTGGCAATTTTACGTTCGCATTTTCATTTTGTGGGGCTCGATTGTAATACAACGTTTATAGTCAATTAAAGAAATGTCCCACGCATCGAATGAGACTGATTTGGTGCTTTTTGGTGCATTATTGACAGAGCTACGGGGCGTTGTAGTTGATCGGGTCGAAAAATCGGTCAGCTAGTTGAGTCCCTTGTCTATATATGTTATAATTATATATATATTTTTTTTTTTTATTTTTTTTTTTCGCAACTTCCCCCTGTGATATGAACAAAGCTATACTTTGATTAAAAAAAAAATGAAATTGTAGATACATATTTTTTGTATTTATTTTATAAATGTTTATAAAATAATAACCTACTAATTTTATGTAATATTTCATCTATAATGTGTTTAACCATTTAGAGTAAGTTCAGGGTCTTCACTCTTTTTTGGGGATGCCCACCCATTGCACTCAGATGTACAGGTGGCTATTAAAGATAACATTAACATTATGTTAGTTCTTGTTCAATGCATTAAGTTGTGGGAATTTCTGTGACATTCTATGGAAAAGTGGGGAGGGGCATGGAAATGACAAGATACAAGAAGATTTATTTAACGTCGGACATTATAAACAATGAACATAAGCTAATAGCTTTTTCCCGACAAAAAAAGGTACATGGCAATCATAACAAATAAATGACAGTGCCTCAGGAACAGTATATTATGTGCAGGGCATAATGATCAATCATTTGTTGATTATTGCTTATTACTTTTATTTTCTTTGCTAAAAAACATTTCAGACAAGTTTAAAAAATAATTGTTCAAATATTATTAATGCTCTTTACAACTTGCTATGGCTAATCTTCTAACATAAATTGGTTTTGGTATTGAATGGTTTTTTAGACGCTGTTCAATTGTAAATTGAAAATGATAAATTTCATAATCACCTGAAGATCACCAGCACAAAAGTAAGGCAAAAGTAAGGGATTAATTGATAAAAAATATTAAACTACTAAATATTGTGTGTTTCATTGGTTGTATAATAATATTAAACCAGGATATTAGCCTGTCATGCTTACTGTTGATGATTTATTTTAAATATTTTATTTTGCATTTACTTTTATTTGTTTTCAGGTATTACGATCAGTTAACAGCTATTGAGAACAAGCTCCCAATTTCAGAAAATCAGGTAAATATGTGCTGCAGGAACACATTTTTGTACATTTGTGAAACCATTTATCCTTAAAATAAATTGTTCACAGATGTTTGCTTTTTTTAAAGATCTTTATTAAAATGTTTTAAAGTGATAAATGTAAACAACGAAATAAAAGAGAGGCAGTATTATGACACACATAGAATTTTAGAAAGAAAAAAAGTTTACCCAAACTGCTCAAACTAGTGACCTTCGGATTAATAGGCTATTGCCTTAACCACTCGATTAACCCTTTGCATGCTGGGAAATTTGTTGTCTGCTAAAATGTTGTCTGCTAAATTTATAAAATTAGCATTTTCTTTGATTTTTTTTTCAAAGAATACTATCAGAATAGCAAACAGTTTGGATCCTGATGAGACACCACGTTCTGTGGCGTCTCATCTGGATCCAAACTGTTTGCAAATGCCTTTAAAATTCGGTTCCAGCACTCAAGGGTTAAAGGCACTGTAACAATATAAAAGTAGAATTTTATGTTTTATATATGTGATCCATGTTTATTGCAAAAATGAGTAAACCACAGAAACACTCCAGATTATTCAATCTTTTCATGTTTGTAATGATTTATAATTGTCATAATTTCAAATGACAATCACTCAGAAACAAAATTGTATTTTTAGTATGAGTCTATATGTCATAAGTTTTATTATTTTGTACCTTTATGTAAAGTGTTCTTTTATTTTTTGAATCTGTGACAAAAAAAAATAGAATATTGTCAATTTGACAATTTGTGAACAAGTCCCTTAAAATTGTTTACTGGTAAAATAGTGAACTGAATGATATTTCTAGTTTCAAAATAGAAATTGCATCACTGATGAATTGTTGATATCTGAAAACGGTAAATGCACTTTGTACTGCATTCATATTTATCTTTGTAAGCAAATCAATTGTGATAAAGGTAAAACATCAATTGTGATCTTGTTTTAAAGCATATTGTTTATATTGGTCCATCTGTTTACAGATAAGGGTCCAATTCAAGTGGAGAGATGCATTTGACAAAGGTTCCTTCTTTGCTGGGAAGAATACATTGTGTATGAATTTGAAACATTTTATTTTTTCTCAATGTGTATCTTTATTTAGTACGGGTAATTTTTGTAATACATCTGAATTGTGTGTTCTCGAAGTCGCTTGAAGTTCAGAAATAACTAAGAGATATCCCGTGTTTTACATACATGAACATAGACATATTTAGTTTCAATGTTCGATATACATATCATCATATAAAATCAATGTTTTATTAACACCTATACAGTATATTATAAAAAGTGACTATATATATATCGATCATAAAATATCGTTCGCCTATTACCCATACTAAAAGATGCTTGTACTTAAAAATGATAAGAACTATCTAAGCAGCGGTCTGGGAAAACTGGGCTTAATGTATGATGGTAAAGTGTTGTCCCAGATTAGCCTTTGCAGTCCACGCAGGCTAATCAGGGACAGCACTTTTCGTCTAAACTGGATTTTTATTTAGAAAAGACTTCCTTAAAACGAAAAAATCCATAAAAGTGGAAAGTGTCGTCCTTGATAATCTGGGATGACACTTTATGCATATGCATTAAGCCCAGTTTTCCCAGAACCAGGCTCTATCTGTTTAGTCCTTCTAGATTAGAGACATTTCATGACTTGTACATGTTGCAGCCCTGGCATCTGGGGCGTATGAGAAGATATGCCTGCTGTACAACATTGCAGCATTGATGACGCAAATTGCAGAAGTACAGAATCATGAAAGTGATGAAGGACTCAAAACATCAGCAAAATATTTTCAGGTAGGAGAAGTATTCTGGTTTATTTGTTTGCCCAACCATTTCCTGCATGATATTCCAGCCCGATTCATAGAGAAAAACACATCTGTTTCAGTTGATTATATACCATAACCTGATCGCTTTTTTATTTCACACCACATTTTATTTCCTATACAAAAACTCAGCATAGCTTATCGTAAATCAAGCCAGATCATTTTGAGATTAAGAAAACATATATTCCAGAAGCAGAGCTTGGGACAATGTTATTTTTTTCTTACTCTCACCAATACCTTAGTCTTACCAGCATCTCTGAGCTAATTTTCTTCCATGGTTTCCCCAGCAAGCGGCGGGTATCTATGGTCACCTGAAGGACTCGTCGCTGTCAATCTGCAGCCAGGATCCGACCCCTGATCTGGCCCCTGACACTCTCAATGCCCTCTGCTCCCTGATGATCGCCCAAGGGCAGGAGGCCGTCTACAGGAAGGCTGCCACCAGTAAGTCATCCACACATGTATAATATTATTGAAAATGTTGCTAAGCATAGTGCAGAAACCTGTCATGAAATAGTGTAAAAGTGCGGAAATAATGTCATAGTGCGGAAACCTGTCGCTCTATCAAAACGGGGCTTTATGCATGTGCTTAAAGTGTAGTCCCAGATAAGCCTGTGCAGACTAATCAGGAATGACAATTTCCACCTAGACTGGATTTTCATTTAGAAGAGACTTCCTTTAAATGAAAAATTTCCATAAAAGCAGAAAGTGTCTTTTCTGAATAGCCTGTGCCCAGGCTTATCTGGTACAACACTTAACGCTCATGCATTAAGCCCCATTTTATCAGATTGCCACTCATTAACAATATATTTGAAAAAAATGCAAAGCATGGTGTCGAAACCTGCCATGAAATACGGAAATTGAGACAATAATTGTATACATATGAAGACAATTATATCATACACCTGAATATGTTTTATTTTCAACTTTTAACCATGTTTATTATTGTGCTCTGGGAGCTATTAAGAGACTTCCTTTAAACAAACAATTCCACAAAAGCGGAAAGTGTCGTCATGAAGCCCCTTTTTCCCGGAGCACGTCTAATTTACAGCACCATTAAACTGACTCATGTCTTGCAGGCATGAAGGAGGTGATGGTGGTGAAGATAGCCTACCAGTGCTCAGACATGTACGCTGACGCCATGAAGCTGATGCAGCTGCCATCCCTCAGGGACCTCTGGCCTAGGGTCGGTGTTTTGTCTCGAGAAATATCCTGATTTGGTGTTGATTATTGTTTATTTTAATGTTTCGTTTCAGCTGTTTCACTCATTTTCAATGTAAGAGTAGATAGATAAGTATTATTACACCTCCATCAGGGAAGGGGTATATTACAGTCACCTTTGGCAGTCAGTCAGTCCGTTGGTGTGTCTGCATAAAGTGTTTGTGGAGTGAACTTCTTCCATCTTTCTCAAGCGATTTACTTCAAATATGTCATCAATATAAAGTGTAGAAGATGTCCAAGATAAATTTAAATTTAAAGTCTTTAAGATAAATTTGAAAATAACATTAGATTAATGGAGCTAGTAAACCAACTTCAATACAAAGAGCTGTGTAATATTATTTACATGATGCGTATTTAATTAAATTTGTTTGACTGTCTAAAACTGATAACATGATTAAATTAGAAGCCCTGAAACATGTTTTTCACCCCCATATAGGAATGGTTGCCGATGGTTGCTATGAAGCAGGCTGCGTTCCACAGCATGGCGGAGTTCTACCAGTCTGTGGCGGCCCAGAAGAGCAAGAGCTACGGCGAACAAATATCCAGACTGAAGGTTAGTGGGTCTATTGGAATTTGTATAACATAATGATGTTACAGGACTTTGGCCCTGAAATGTGTACAGGCCTTTTTCTGCCTATCTCACGGGTCCGATAGTCGGACCCATTTCACATGCCAAATATGCATATTTTGTCCCCAATTCTCAAAAAAAAATCCCCTAAAAAAAAAAAAATCTCAAAAAAAATCCCCCCCAAAATTTTTTTTTTTAGGAAGAAGTGTCTTATGACTTATGATTATTAGACCCTATATCTCAATTTATTTTTTAAACAACCTACAAAATATATAACCATAATTTATATGATTTTTATCCAAAATGACTGGAAAAACCCCTGCCCAAATAATGCTTTTGTCGATGAAAATTCTTCCCAATTTGGAAGATTTCGTGACTTGAAAAATCCCCATTTTTGCTAGGTCCTTTTTCCCCAAATAGACAGAAAAAGGCCTGGTGTATAATATATGGATGGTACACTGTAGACAATTAGATTTGTGGGTTATTCCAACCACGAAAATTCATAACAATTATTTTCCAATAAATAATTATGGTTTTACATTATGTTCTTGCATGTGCAATTAATTGACAGCGTGTCCCTAGGCCATAAATTCAACAATTGCTTTTTAAATCAACTTTAAAAAAAGTTTGATTCTTGACATAAATTTGTATAGCATTGCTTTTGACCAAACATATATGAGCCTCGTTTCTGGGAACACTGGGCTAAATGCATGTGCGTTATGTGTTGTCGCAGATTAGCCTGTGCAGTGTCAAAGACGACACTTTCAGCTTTTTTTGAGTTTGTCGTTTAAAGGAAGTCTCTTTTTAATGAAAATCCAGCAAAGGCGGAAAATGTCTTCCCTGGCTGCACAGGTTAACCCTTTGCATGCTGGGAAATTTGTTGTATGCTAAAATGTTGTCTGCTAAATTTCTAAAATTAGCATTTTTTTATTTTTTTTTCAAAGAATACTATCAGAATAGCAAACAGTTTGGATCCTGATGAGACGCCACGTTCTGTGGCGTCTCATCTGGATCCAAACTGTTTGCAAAGGCCTTCAAAATCCGGTTCCAGCGCTCAAAGGGTTAATCAGTTTTTTCAGTACAAGGCTCATATCTCTTCAGCATGCCAAAGAGCTAATGGCTGCGGCGGCCACGCGGGGCGGTCTGTCGTTCAGCTTCAAGAACGAGCAGGGCCGGATACAGCGGGAACTGGAGGCTGCACAGAAAGACAATGACTTCATCTACCACGACATTATCCCCGACGTGAAGTCTTTGCCCACCCTCGGGAAAACTGCCGTGGCTAAGCCTTTACCTTTGCCGGAGAGGTTTTCCACAAGTTTTGTAGGCAAGTGACTTACTTGTATTACTTAACAGCTCAACAGTAGGGTGCCCTGTGTGGGATTTACCGTAGACTTCTGTCATTGTATCTATATCTCTGCATTGTATCTATATCTCTGCCGACACGCATGTTCAAGACGAAGTACTAGGACTTTATTTAAAGTATTTCATGCACAATTGTTTTTTTCCTCCATTCCAAATTGCAAACTGTATACCCCTTTTCTTCTAGATTTATTTAACATGATGATAACAACTTGCTTCATTGTATATTATGATATGAAGTGTTGTTACACAACTGTGACACATTTTGGTTATTTTCCTGTAAAGTTTGCATCAGACTTTAATTTTATAAAAAATATATTTTGTCCAATATCTGTTGTCAGCTTAATAATCACAGAAAATAGAAGAATTATGTTCCTTGAATACTTCTCCTCAGATGGGATTCAAACAATAGTTGCTGGTTCAAAGAAGGCCATAAACCATGATGACAACATATATATGAGTCTCAATCTGGGAAAACGGGGTTTAATGCATGGGTGTAAAGTTTCGTCCCAGATTTGCCGGTATAGTCAGCACAGGCTAATCAGGGACAACATTTTCTGCCTAAACTGGATTTTTGCTTAGAAGATACTTTCTTTAACAGGATTCCCAGCCAACCTGGAAATCAGGGAAAACCTGGAAAAAGACTTTCACTTTTTCCAGTCACCTGGAAAAAGACTTTAATTTTTTCCAGTTAGGGAAAAGTCAGGGAATTTGGGAAAAGTTCCTGAAATCAGGGAAAAATCAGGGTTTTTAAAAAAAAAATCGCGAGTGGACACGACAATATTGTTTAACACTATTTGGTCACAATTTAGACCGCTAACGGCCCGCAGTAAAAAAAAATAAAATAGGTCAAAATTATGATCCTGGAATTTTTATTTTCCATCAGGGAAAAATCAGGGAAAGTTGTTCATACAAAAAGCTGGGGCTGCACAGGCTAATCTGGGACAACACTTAATGTATGTGTGTTAAACCCTGTTTTCTCGGAGCGAGGCTCATAGTCATATAGTTGTATATTGTCAGGTCTCTTTATATACTGAGCTAGTACAAATAGTCATGTTGTATCTTGTTTCATCTTAATTTGTCATCTAAAAATCAAGAGATTATTGTTATAATTATTATACTAATCGTTTGCAGATCTGTTCGAGAAGATTGTGCCGATCCCAGTGTACGATGCTATGAACGTGTTTGAAGGCAGGAAGTCTACCATCACCAACATGGAGATTGGCCGCCTACGAGAACAGACAACACTGCTCAACAGGTTGTACAACCATGCAGAGATTACCAAACAAAAAAGCGAATACATGTATTTGAATACCGATATTGGTATTTAATGCCAGCCTTAATTAGAATGATATTATATCTGATATTTGATAATTATAAATGAATAATGTGTTGGGGTTCACGAACCCTTTGACTGTTATTGAGCCTTGTTCTGAGGAAAAAGGATTTGATGCATCTGGGAAAACAGAGCTTAAAGTGTTGTCCCAGATTAGCATGTGCAGTCCGCACAGGCTAATCAGGAATGTCACTTTCTGCTTTTATGGATTTTTTTGTTTCAAGGAGTCCCTTCTTAGCGGAAATCCATTTTAGGGGGAATTTGTCATCCCTGATAAGCCTGTGCGGACTGCACAGGGCAATCTGGGATGACACTTAATGCACATAGATTAAGCCCCTTTTTTCCCAGAGCAAGGGTCATTTATTTTTCTCCACCGTAGTGTGTTAGCGTCCCTGAACCTTCCCGCAGCCCTGGAGGACGTGGGTGGGGACAAGGTGCCCCAGTCAGTGCTGGACAAGGCCCAGCAGGTACGGGACATGGGAGGTGTGGCCTACCTCGAGGGGCTCATGAGGGAGCTCCCGGAGCTGCTCACCCGCAACAGGGAGATTCTGGATGAGGTGAGAACTAATGACTCTCTTGAAAGGGTTACTGGAAGCTGAAGTTGCCGATGGTTACCTATATTTCTAATTTGCTCCAGGAAAATCGAAATGGCTCCTGAAATGTTCCTAAAATATTTTAAAATGAAGTAGTTTTTATGTATGTTTGCAGATGGAAATTTGACTTAATTACAGGTATCCTTTGAACATTATAATGAAATTGCTACACTTTAAGATCTTTGCTTGATGGCGTTGCTTAACTTAGACCTGGGCATGAATGCACTTGTCTTTTCTGTAGACTTGTATATTGATTGTTTGAGTCTGTGACTCAAGAACGAATTACTCCTTGTTTTCAAATAGTCAAATCATTATGTCATATACAATATTTCTGACTACTGGGGACTTGTGCTCTTTGTTTATACTAGACCTGGACCCATATTCACTGATCTATTCTTTAGAATTTATTGGACAAAATTAGAATTGGAGCTGCAACTCCAAAAACAATAAATGTATGAAAACATGCAGGCAATTCATAATGCCATTTTGAATGATTCCAAATAAAGCATGGTGTCATTTGAGATGACAGTTATACAATCTTGGCATTTCCACTCAACCCAGTATAATTGCAATACAATGATGCACGTTCTGGGAAAACTGGGCTTAATGCATGTGCGTTAAGTGTCGTCCCAGATTATCCTGTGCAGTCTGCACAGGCTATTCAGGGACGACACTTTCCACCTAAACTGCACTTTGTTAAAAAAGAGACTTCCTTTAACTGAAACTTTCCATAAAAGCGGACTGCACAGGCTAATCTTGGACGACAATTTAAGCATATGCATTAAGCCCACTTTTACGAGAACATGGCTCAAATGCATCCCCTCTCTCTCGTTCACAGAGTGTTCGAATGCTAGATGAGGAAGAGAAATCTGACACACAGTTGAAGGACCAGTTCAAGGAACGTTGGACCCGCACAGCATCGGGTCACCTCACCAAGCCAATGAGAGACGAGAGCGGGAAGTACAAGGGGATCCTCGATACTGCCATCAACGCTGATAAGATTGTCCAAGACAAATATGGGCACCATAAAAATGCCATCGCCCTGCTGTCTAAACCCACGGTAACAACATGAACTGTGTTTGCGGAATATTTATAACTAGGAATGCAACAGATTACAACAACATTAACTGATTAACCTTTTTCTGTAACCGGATGTTAACTGGTAAAAATATTAAAGTATTGTATCCCTATTTATAACACCTCTAGTAAAAGGTTGATGATACTTTTTGAGCCAATGTATTTTCCCAAGAAAAGTGGGGTATGTTAACTAACCACTGTTATATGGCTGAACTACTGTTGAATATGGCAATACAAAACAAACAAAAATAAAAACTTGCTGCTTCAATATAAGACAAAAGAACTCTAAAAATATATATATAAAAAAATAAAAAAAATATATATAATCAGGACAGAAATTCTTCATCTTTAAGTATTTTATTTAAGGCTAGTTAACAATTGCATATTCAATACTGGATGATTCATCAAATGCCACATTGAACATAAAAATGATAGAAAAACTTTGATTACCACTTTGGGACTGTAATTAAAAGCATTTGGGGGCTCATACTCGTTCTATAATTTATGAAAAGACACAAAAATGTAAATAAACTTTGACTGCATATTTGGCATAGCATTGCAATTCACATTCAAGTCTTATTCTACCATATTTGTTCCCCCTTCAGCACGAGATAGAGAGGTCGTTGCCAAGTGGCGGGGGAGGAGGGCTGGCCGGCAACCCTCACGTGAAGGAGCTCAAGAAAATGATGGAAGAGGTTGAGTCCATCAAGGCGGAGCGAGAGGTCATAGAGAATGAACTGAAGGAGTCCAAGTTTGATATGGGTAGGTCATAGAGAGGTCATAGAGAATGAACTGAAGGAGTCCAAGTTTGATATGGGTACGAGGACTGGGCTTTGTTGTGTGCTAAGTTGTGAAATATAGGAAAAATATATGCCTCGTTCTGGGAAAACTGGGCTTTATGCATGTGCGTAAAGTGTCATCCCAGATTAGCTTGTGCAGTCCACACATTCTAATCAGGTACAACACTTTACGCCTTATCTTGATTTTCGCTAAGAAGAGACGTCCTTCACACGAAAAAATTCATAAAAGCGGAAGGTGTCATCCCTGTATAGCCTTTGCGGACTGCACAGGCTAATCTTGGACGACACTTTACACACATGCATTTAGCCAAGTTTTCCCAGAAAATTTTTTAATTGTGTGAAAGCCTTTTATCACGCGCTCTGCTTGAATACTAATTTTGAAACGTAATAAAACGCAAAAGGAAAAAAATGTTATGAGCTTGTTTAAGTGAGTTAACATGTTTTGTCAGCATATGTTCATGTGCTCGTTTTCAAATTATTATTGTCCTTATTTCCATGGATGAAATAGTTTTACTGAAAATAGAGAATGTTTCTTTTTAGCTAACCTGTACACAACATGCTCATGGTGAGCTTAAGCTTTTGTAATGGCCTTTTGTTCCTCATTTGCTACATGCATTATCAACATTTACCTTGTGAACACTTTAGAGGCCATACATATTAATCAATATTCATGAAACTTGGTAGGAACATTTGTTATGATGTCTCAGCAATGATTGAAACTGGGTCACATGTTCAATAGATAGGTCACAAAGTCAAATAAAAAAAAAAGTTAGTGAAATCTCCAGAGGTCACATTTTTTGCCCAATCATGAAACTTGCTCAGAACATCTGTTCTAAAAGTATCACGTCAGTGGTTAAAAAGTGTTCTGATCCATTGAAAAACATGGCCGCAAGGGGGCGGGGCAATTTGCCTTATATGGCTGTAGTGAAACCTTGTGACTCTCTAGAATTCTTTTCTTTTTACCAGGCTTCATGAAACTTGCTCAGATCATTTGTTTCATTGATAAATCAGCTGAGTTAAAAAATGGTTACAGTTCATTCAAAACATGGCTCCAGAACATTTTTATGCCCCCGGTAGGGTGGCATATAGCAGTTGAACTGTCAGTCCATCCGTCCGTCCGTCTGTCTGTCAGTCTGTATGTCCGTCTGGAAACTTTAACGTTGGTCA
This sequence comes from Dreissena rostriformis, assembly GCA_007657795.1. Classification (NCBI taxonomy): domain Eukaryota; kingdom Metazoa; phylum Mollusca; class Bivalvia; order Myida; family Dreissenidae; genus Dreissena; species Dreissena rostriformis. Next base: position 36,599 of record VMBQ01003484.1, read on the forward strand.
TAACTTTTGCAATATTGAAGATAGCAACTTGATATTTGGCATGCATGTGTATCTCATGAANTTTTTTTTTTTTTTTTTTTTTCAAAGCAGCGCAGTAGGGGGCATTGTGTTTATGACAAACACATCTCTTGTTTCTTATTATATTATGGACAAGTTGAAAATGGCTAAGGTCCATTGAAAAACATAGCTGCCAGTTGGTGGGGCAGTTTTCCTTACATGGCTTCTAGGAGTCACATGTTTGCCCAATATTGATGAAACAACTTGCTCTGAACATTTGTTTGAATTATATCTTGGCCCTGTTAGAAAATGTATCCGATGTGTGGCCCGGGTTAGGGCAGTTATCTTTTTATGTGTGTATTGAAACCATCTGAACAATACGTTACATGTTTGCCCAATCATCATGAAACTTGCTGAGAACATATACTCTTATGATATCTTGGCTGAGTTGAATATATTGCCGGTATGCTGAAAACACAGCTGCTGGTGGGAAGAAGGGCGGTTTTCGTTATTTCCATAATGAATATATTTGCGCTCAGAACAGTTAAGTTAATTTGGGTCTCAGGTGAAGGCCTTTGAACCATTTTTGGTATCGTTATCTGCTTTATTTTAAATTTATTGAGTTTTCCAGCACTATTAAATGATATCAGATTAATTTTGCATTCCTCAAGGGTTATAATGAATTTTTTCGTCCCAAGGAAAATGTTTTGCTCCAGGCAAAGCTTCAGGACTGGTTGTTTCCTAGGATTGACAAAACACACTTTTATAATGAAGAAATAATAAAAAATATTTTATTATACCAAAACAATGACTTTTCTATCCCATATATTGTATTTGACAGTATGTTTTCAAGCTACTTTCAGTAGTTCAACTCAAAGTTAAACTGGAAGAAACTGAACTATTTTTGTATGTTTTTATCTTAAATAAGCCATCATATTTACCATACATATTCCAGCTAGAACTTGTAAGTAGAAAAGACCATACTCCATTGCATAATCCTTGCCTACATTAAATGTCAATTGTAATTTTGTTCAAAAAGTATTTCCTGCACAGTCAAACAAGTCTGCCATAGTAGTCAAAACCGTTCCTTGCTTTATCACAAATATACACCAATTACACTGGTTATGCACAATTTTTTTTTTCTCACAATCTATCAACAAGTTATGATGATTCCACTATTTTAATAACCAAATATAGAAATTTAGCTAAAGCAGAATAGCAGGCAACCCCCCCTTTCATTTTCATGCCCCACCCTGTTTAAATATGTCTCGGCCTTTTTGTCACCTTTTTATGCCCCCTTTAAAAAAAAAAGGGGGTATATTGTTTCTGGCCTGTCTGTCTGTCATTCTGTCCCAAAACTTTAACCTTGCTCATAAAATGAAAACTCTTGGGTCTATGTTCTTTAAACTACGCATGTGCATGCATCTTATTGACATCTACAATTAAACATGGTTTGAGGTCACTAGGTCAAAGGTCAAGGTCACTGTGACCTTAACATTCAAAATATAACCTTGTTTCTAAAATAGCTGAATGCGGCTTCAAAGCGCAGTAGGGAGCATTGTGTGTCACAAACACAGCTCTTGTTTTATTTGTCAATGTTCTGTTGAATACAGAAAGTAGTATTTATTTGTTTTATGGGCTATTTACAATTTTAAAGAGTTACATTCTTGATATTGACATCAAATTATATTTAATAAAGATCATACCTCATGAAATTATGTTGAATGGATAACTGGATCTAAGTACTTAAAAGGAAACAGTAAAATTAAGTCACTTTCAACGTACAAAGTTTACCATCTGACGAGTTTTCACAAAGCCCTTTTTTGGCCCGTCTGGCATTTTTTGGTCTGAATAAATCCCTACCAAATACATGCCAGTAATTGTATGTATAAGACCATTTGAGTCGCATTCTGGGAAAACTGAGCTAAAAGCATTTGCATAAAATGTTGTCGCAGTCGTTAAGGATGGACTTTCTTGAAATGAAAAATTCTATAAAAGCGGAAAGTGTTGTCCCTGATATGCCTTTGCAGACTGCACAGGCTAATCTGGGGCGATATTTTGCGCACAAGCATTAAGCCCAATATTTCCAGAACGAGGCATATTTAGTGCACCAAGACGTGCCTGACCTTTGACCTTTGTTTGTTATGGTGTTTCAGCTGGCAAGTTCATGGCCGCCCTTGCTGCAGATGGTCTAGTCAATGAGGAGGCCCTGTCCCAGAAGGAGCTGGACGCCGTGTTTGGGCCCCTGAAACAGCAGTGTATAGACAGCTGTCAAAGACAGGGCATGCTGCTGGCAAAAATACAGGTTGGTTCCACCGTATCAGGGCTTTTTCCCCCATATATTTGAAGCGGCCTAGAGCCCCCTCATTTTGTGAAAAAGTTGCGAACTGTTCAAAACTGTGAAAAAATGAGACACAAACTGTTCTAGATTGTTAAACAACGAATCACAACCTTCTTAAAATTGTGAAAATTTGAAACTTCTTTAATTTGTAAAAAACTGCCATTTTCTCAGAGGGAAAAAAAGCCCTGTGTTATGCAGAACTGTTATAGAAATAATACTCTATTGCTTTTATGCAGTGCTGTTACATCAAGGTAATACTGAATACTACAGGGTTTTATGCCATATTAGCCAGCCTGTGCATTTGCAATGTCAGGTTAGAAGCTTACCTATTTGCTAATGACACCATGGATTCTTGCGTTACTTAATAGCGGACAGGGTAATAGCTAACCATATGGAAAAAGGACCCATGTTTTCATGGCGCTGCTCATTTGGTAAACTTGGTGCTTCATTGACAAGCACTTACCCTTTGCATGCTGGGAAATTTGTCGTCTGCTAAAATGTTGTCTGCTAAATTTCTAAAATTAGCATTTTCTTTGATTTTTTTTCAAAGAATACTATCAGAATAGCAAACAGTTTGGATCCTGATGAGACGCCACGTTCTGTGGCGTCTCATCTGGATCCAAACTGTTTGCAAAGGCCTTCAAAATCCGGTTCCAGCGCTCAAAGGGTTAANGCCATATTGGCCAGCCTGTGCATTTGCAATGTCAGGTTAGAAGCTAACCTATTCGCTAATGACACCATGGAATCTTGCGTTACTTTATAGCGGACAGGGTAATAGCTAACCATATGGAAAAAGGACCCATGTTTTCATGGCGCTGCTCATTTGGCAAACTTGGTGCTTCATTGACAAGCACTTACCCTTTGCATGCTGGGAAATTTGTCGTCTGCTAAAATGTTGTCTGCTAAATTTCTAAAATTAGCATTTTCTTTGATTTTTTTTCAAAGAATACTATCAGAATAGCAAACAGTTTGGATCCTGATGAGACGCCACGTTCTGTGGCGTCTCATCTGGATCCAAACTGTTTGCAAAGGCCTTCAAAATCCGGTTCCAGCGCTCAAAGGGTTAATTGGTCAATACTGCTGTGCTTATCAATATGAAGGAATTACAAGTAACAAGTAATGAAAACCATGACATTTCATAATGAATTTAACCATTTATTGTTACCTTGCATTAAAAGCACAGAATTTTCAATGTCAAATTAAAGTGTATAGGAATTTGTTTCGAATTGATGGCTGAGTATTCAAGTTTTTGTCACTGGTATAGAAATATTAGACTGTTTCATGGTCAGCTGTGATATTTTTGTTTCATTAATAGTTGTTATAGAGGGATGTTCACTTTATTTTAGATTTCTTTATCAGCAAAAAACATAATTTACTAATTTGAAACCTATTCAACTTCACTGCAAGGTTGCATCATAGGTAACACAAAGTCACGTTGTTGAATTTTGTTGTTTTTATGCCCCCGAAAGTGGGCATATAGTGATCGCACTGTCAGTCTGTCTGTCTGTCCGTCTGTCTGTCTTAAAATTCCATCACACTTTGCGTTGAGGTTTCGAAAAATGTGGAAAAACACTTTGGGTTTAGGGTACAAAAAATGTGGAAAAAGGGGGCATATGTCATCCTATGGTGACAAGCCTTGTTTTAAATGAAGGAATGTGGCAGTTTAATGATTATAATATGCCCTCTAGAAACAAAGCACTGATTCAACCCTCTTGTCAAACCCGTAACATTTTTGGATAATACCATTTTTTATTTTTATTCCCAAATGATTGGTTCCCTGTTTCAGAACACGAACACTGTGTTTGTCCAGTCAAAGTCCGGGAACCAGGCTGGGGTCCAGAGAGAGGCCATGTTGAAAGATCTGGCAGCAGGCTTTGATGGCTTCATGGAGCTCAAGGGAAATCTAGAAGAGGGAACTAAGGTTAACATCAAATAGCATCCAATATATTTGAGGCTCTCTGTGAAAACAGGGTTAAATGCATGTGCGTAAAATGTTGTCCCAGATTAGCCTGTGCAATCCACACAGGCTTATCAGGGACGACACTTTCCACTTTTAATGATATTTTTTGTAAAAAAAAAGTCTCTTCTGAGCAAAAGTCCAGTTTAGGCGGATAGTGTCATCCCTGATTAGCCTGTGCAGATTTTACCCACACGCATTAAACCCTCTTTTCACAAAGTGAGGCTCATTTATTCAAGCCGTACACAAAATTCTTAATCTCAAACTCAATCTCACATTAAATAATTGGCTTATGATAGAGATTGTTGCAGTGGATGTTTAGTCCTCATGTAAGTCTTCACTTAAAAATTGACCATTGAGAGTTCTTGTGACATTTTATATTTTATACTCAACTAAATCTAACCTTAAAATTGACAAATGAGAGTGCTTGTGAAATTTTATATGTAATACTCAAGCATAATCTTACCTTAAAATTGACAAATGAGAGTGCTTGTTACAGTTGATGTTTGAATGGCATTGGTTGAATTTTAAGATTAAGACTGAAATAACTTAGTTTGATATTTGTTTGGCTAAAAATTCACAAGATTTTTAACTTAGAATGGTTATGTTCAAAAGCTGAGAAACTATCTATGGTTATGTTTAAAAGCTGACTAGCTGTTCGATTTAGAAAGAAAATATTTAGAACTTGAGGAGTAAAGTTATGTTAAAAACGTGATAATAATATTAAAACTAAGAAAGGTAATGTTCAAAACAAGAGATGGAAACTAAGCTTATGGTCAAAACTTTAAAAGAAAACAAATCTTAAATTTAGAATTCAAATGTCAAACTAAGGCTTTATTTAAATATTTGATGAAGGAACCACAGGTACTTGAAAAAAAAATTTGGTTCTTATATATATATATATATAATAAATATAAGGACCATTTTTTTTTTCAAGTACCTGTGGAAGGAACTAATTTCAAAGCCTGTGCAAAAAAAGATATAATATTAAAGTATTTTGAAGTGGAATTTCATTTAAAGTTAAAAATTTAAATATGAAAAGAGATAAAAACTTAAATAGGGAAGTAGCGAAACGTTAAAATATTGAAGAAGGGGAAAATATTTTAAGTAAAAAACTTGAGCATTGTGATCACAGATTGCATTCCTTTTTCCAGTTTTACAACGACCTAACGCCTCTGCTGCTAAAGCTACAGTCAAAGATTTCCGACTTCTGTTTCGCTCGTAAGACAGAGAAGGAGGAGCTAATGGCTGACCTGCAGAAGACTATTGCTAGGCAACCGAGCGGACCTCCCCCCACCCAGCCTTCCTACCAGCAGCCACAGTCAAGTGAGTGGTCTCCGTGAATTAATTCACTGTTGTTTGTCATTGTTTTATTTGTTTTATCTGGTAGCGAGTTTCTCAGTGTGGTGTTTATGTTGTTGTTGCGTAAGTGGTGTTTGTTATTTGTTACGCATTTCATGTAGTGAATAGCACTGGCGAAGGAGAGGCACATTTCAAGTAGTGAATAGCACTGGCAAAGGAGAGGCACATTTCATGTAGTGAATAGCACTGGCGAAGGAGAGGCACATTTATTTTAAAAGTGGCTTGCAACAATTTAATAGAAAAGTAAAACTGAAAAAAGAGTAGTGCTTATATAGAATTAATCTCATGCATGTTCACATGTAGTTTTGAACAAGGGAGCACATTAGCAGATGTCTATGTCAATACATGCCTAGGGCTAACTAAGGGTGACACTTTTTTATCTGATTGAGAAATTTCATGTAGATCCTGTACTTTCTTGCCCACAAATCGATACTTTGAGGGCACTATACAGTTTTGGCCTGGCACTGGCTGGGTCTGGGCTCAAGCCAGCTTGCTTACATTGATGATGTCAACACCTGAAAAAAACACCATTTTGCTGATATTGATTGGGATTCACAAAAATGTTGGAAAATTAAGTATGCTCTCAGATTCACTATAAAGTTCCACATGCATTATCAACCAAAATAAGGGTTCACATTTCCCCAGTTTTTGTGACCATTTGTGTGAATTTCAACATCATTTTTCAACTATCTGCAAATGGAAGCACAATGAACACTTATACCATATCATGCTACCTTAGTTTAGAAAGGTCTTGAGGTGTTGTTGTTGTGATGTTTTCCAGCAAAACAGGATCCACCTCCTAGACCCCCGCCCCCAACTTTTTCATCGGCCCCCTCACAGGGACCAGCCCCTCCAACATCTGTACCATCTTATCCAGGTAAGATGCAGTGACCCCCTTCGCCCGTAGTGTGTTCACCTGACTAGAATTAACTTCTGCCTATGTTGTTACATCCCTTTGACTGCTTTTTTTATGAGTGCCTAATATAAGAGTTGTCTCCATTTGTCTGTTTCACATGTTTTGTTGGTGTCAAATTGTATCAATATTATTGCATGTTGGCATATTTCAGCTTTTTTCTATATACAACAAAAAGTATTTTACTTTTTTCAATCGCTTGACATAATGATATTATTAGATGCACATATATATCAACTGTTCATTTATATTTACTAAAATACATTACTATTTTTTATGTCCCCCAGTCTATACTGGGGGACATATTGTTTTTGCCCTGTCTGTTTGTTGGTTTGCTCAAACTTTAACATTGGCCATAACATTTGCAATATTTAAGATAGCAACTAGATATTTGGCATGCATGTGTATCTCATGGAGCTGCACATTTTGTGTGGTGAAAGGTCAAGGTCAAAGGTCAAATATATGGGTCAAAATCGCTCAAAAGGGGACATAGTGTTTCACAAACACATCTTGTTAATTGGGTTTTTATGTGAAACTAATTTAACTTACCATACAAATGCTAAATATGTGGAATAATGGTTTGGTTATTTAGCATTTAACCTCATACCATATTGTTATATACAAATTATTAGCTCAACCATTAATTATATAGTCTGATCTATACTACTCACCCATCTGTTTGCATCCACATTATTATCTGATTGATGCTATGGTTAAGGTAAACTTGAAACATCTCCATATCACTGTTACTACTATGGGTAATTACTTGAAACATCTCCATATCACTGTTACTACTATGGGTAATTACTTGAAACATCTCTATATCACTGTTACTACTATGGGTAGTGAAACATCTCTATATCACTGTTACTACTATGGGTAGTGAAACATCTCTATATCACTGTTACTACTATGGGTAGTGAAACATCTCTATATCACTGTTACTACTATGGGTAGTGAAACATCTCTATATCACTGTTACTACTATGGGTAGTGAAACATCTCTATATCACTGTTACTACTATGGGTAGTGAAACATCTCTATATCACTGTTACTACTATGGGTAGTGAAACATCTCTATATCACTGTTACTACTATGGGTAGTGAAACATCTCTATATCACTGTTACTACTATGGGTAGTGAAACATCTCTATATCACTGTTACTACTATGGGTAGTGAAACATCTCTATATCACTGTTACTACTATGGGTAGTGAAACATCTCTATATCACTGTTACTACTATGGGTAGTGAAACATCTCTATATCACTGTTACTACTATGGGTAGTGAAACATCTCTATATCACTGTTACTACTATGGGTAGTGAAACATCTCTATATCACTGTTACTACTATGGGTAGTGAAACATCTCTATATCACTGTTACTACTATGGGTAGTGAAACATCTCTATATCACTGTTACTACTATGGGTAGTGAAACATCTCTATATCACTGTTACTACTATGGGTAGTGAAACATCTCTATATCACTGTTACTACTATGGGTAGTGAAACATCTCTATATCACTGTTACTACTATGGGTAGTGAAACATCTCTATATCACTGTTACTACTATGGGTAGTGAAACATCTCTATATCACTGTTACTACTATGGGTAGTGAAACATCTCTATATCACTGTTACTACTATGGGTAGTGAAACATCTCTATATCACTGTTACTACTATGGGTAGTGAAACATCTCTATATCACTGTTACTACTATGGGTAGTGAAACATCTCTATATCACTGTTACTACTATGGGTAGTGAAACATCTCTATATCACTGTTACTACTATGGGTAGTGAAACATCTCTATATCACTGTTACTACTATGGGTAGTGAAACATCTCTATATCACTGTTACTACTATGGGTAGTGAAACATCTCTATATCACTGTTACTACTATGGGTAGTGAAACATCTCTATATCACTGTTACTACTATGGGTAGTGAAACATCTCTATATCACTGTTACTACTATGGGTAGTGAAACATTTCTATATCACTGTTACTACTATGGGTAATTACTTGAAACTTCACATATGTGTTCGGGGTCCTTGTGTGAGGTCAATGATAAAGTTTGTTAACTCTGACCAGCAATTTAGCAGAATTAAGTCCTTTCTTAGCTCACCTTAGCACAATGTGGTCAGTCATGTCGAACGTCGTGCGTCATGTGGGGTCAACTTTTGGCTCGTTTTAACACTAGATTTTGTGATCAAATCTTGACTGAACTTGGTCAGAATTCACTTCAAAATTTCCAGGGTGAGTTTGAATCTGGGTCATTTGCAACCAAAAACAAGGTCACCGGGTTACAGGCATTATGTGTCTCCATGTACTAATATGTGTTTACTAATATTTGTATATGGATAGGTTTATACTGATATGTGTATATTAATACATAGGGGATATTTGTTGGATTCTGTAGAATATCGTTTTTATTTCATGAGTGATCATAGAAAATAATATTTTCACGAGTGGCGCAGCCACGAGTGAAAATATATTGTTTCTATGATCACAAGTGAATTAAAATCGATATTCCATCAAATCCAACAAATTTTCTTTTTGTTTTATGCCTTTTGTCACCGTTTATTTACATTGTAAAGATTTTAACTGGAGAATGTTGCTGGAATAATGATGTCATTTGTAAAAAAATGACGTCATTTCGCAGAAAAACAGTGAAAAATATCAATATTTTTCATTGTTATTTTTCACTGTTTGAAACAGTGAAATACCAATTTTATTTCACTGATATTTCTCTATAAATCACCGGAAAGCATATAATAAATGTATGTGTTTAACTAATATGTTTATACTGATATGTTTATACTGAAATGTGTATACTTATATGTTTATACTGATCTGTGTATACTAACAAGCCATGCGAAAGAACTAAAAAATCTTACAGGACGGGAAGTCCGATAACTTTTTAAATTTACCGGACCTCACCAGATTTTACGGGACCTCGTTCTTCTTTAACCAAACAATAGAAAATTCCTTCTATAGGGCTTATTTTTACCATTATGATGTTGGCCATGTTTAACAATTCTAAATACAATAAGGTGCAATTTTTTACTGATTCTAAAATCAGAATTGGAGTTTGTTACCTCAACATCAAAGATAGCAAGTTTAACTGGTCGGTAAAATCCGTTTTTTTTTTTCAAGTATTAAAAACAATCTCAGTAAAAAAAACATAAACCAGTACTTGTTTTGTTTTTTTTACAAATTACCATTCTCATTTGCATTTTGTCCAAAACAAAGTTGTACATATTGTTTTTGTATGGGACTCGAGGACCGACAGTCTCGGGAATAATGCCGGACCTCACCAAATTTTATCGGAAATGTCCGAGGTCCGACGTCTTTCGCATGGGTTGATACTTATCTTTGTGTTTACTGATATTTGTATATTAATATGTGTTTACTGATATGTGTATATTTATGTGTGTTTACTGATATGTGTATATTTATGTGTGTTTACTGATATGTGTATATTAATTTCAGTTCTTTAACAGTTTGTTTCTTCACTTCGGATGTGGTAGAAAGCTTTTCTCAAGATCACTATTCCCTCTCTCTGAATATTCATCCCTGAGCAATTGAGAATTTTCAATATTTGACACTAATAATTAACATGCTCTTATATTAACATTGAAATAACAGATTGTAATGCATTCAATTAAACTTCTAAAGTGCATAATTTGGTTGATTTTTTTTGCAAATACTCAATTTGTATGTTGTTGCAAGTCCTGTACTTCATTATTTAAAATAACTGTAACATTAATTGGAAATTATTTTTTGATTAATGTAACGAATGTTTCTTTAATAAGAATGCATTCACATTCAGAATTTGTTCCTGTATCATGACTTAAATGTTTTTTCATGTATCTTGTGTTCTTTTCAAAACCATAACTGTTCATTGTAAAATGTGCTAGATCAGAAAATGTGAACTTTCCAGAATAGATGCTTTTTGTTAATGATGGGTGAATTGATGTATAAATATTTCTTACACTGTGTGTATTATTTGTATGAATGTTGTTTCTGTTCTGTTACCTAGCTTCACTGGCCTTCTCTTGTTTCTTGTTTGTAGGTGCACCCCCTGTGCCAGCACAGCCAATGACACAGAACTATGGTGGGTTTTCTCCCTTGATCAGTTGTTATGCTAAACTGTGGTGTGTTCACAGTGTTAACATACAACCTTACTAAAATGTAGTACTGTAACTGCAGTTCACTAAAAATTACTAGAAAGTTTAGAAACTTTTCTCTTAACCTTTTAACACTCAGATACACACTTTGAAGCAGTTTGTAATCCCTAAGATAATCAAATACATTTAAGACCTTTCTTTATTGATTAAAGTTGTAAAGGCTTCACTTCCAACCATAAAATACTGAGTAGCAGCAAACAGCATAAAACCTATAAGCCTGCGAGTTACTCGCAGACTGTTCTGGTTTTATGCGGGTTGCATATAGCCATTTTCACTTTGATTTTGAGTGGGAAATGGTTAACATACAGCCTTACTAATATGTAGTACTGTTACAGCAGTTCACTGTAATATAGTAGAAAGGTTAGAAACTTTTTCCTTAATCTTGAATGCAAAGTTCATTTCTCTTGACTGGTGTGGGTTCTCTCCCATTAATATAAACAACAAAGCATACAGAAGTATGGTGGTTGGTCATTCCCTTATATGTAGAAGATTCATTTTCAGAGTTGTGCTTTTTATGGTATAAACTGAAACATTTTTGCTTACTGTCCACTTTTTCTGAAATTCACTTTTGACAAAAGTTATATGTGTGCTCTCTAGTTTCAATATTCCAAGTCTCTGCTATATTTGACGGTCTTGGTTGCTGTACATTTATGTACAAATATGCTCATCAAAGTATTCAAGAAAAATTACCATGGTGTATGCTGTCCATTGGTATTAAGTGCATGTATTTTTGGTGATTGCCTTGATTGGTAATACGGGTAGCTCCATCCATAGTTCAATATATCAACTTACAGTGTATGTTTTGAATTTGGTGTACAGAAAATGTGAAACCAAATATAATTTAGTATGTGTCGATTAGTAAGAAAACCTGCCTTATCAACCAAAAAAAACAACTGATTTTTGTTTTTTAACATCATATTATTATATTTTTATTGTGATTCCACACATGTATAACAATTGAAAATATGATCTTTGCAAACAGTGCTCCAGCTCGGTCTCAACGGAAGGGCGCAGCACTCTGTCTCTCAAGGTCGCAGACACCCTCCCCCTCCGTTCCATGCCATGCCCTTTTTTACTTCAAATGAAATTTGCTGTATAACATTGAGTATTATATAACAAATTTAATTTGAATTTTCAAAATTAAATAAATTTTCAAAATGAAACAAGTTAAATTAATTATAGAAACATGATTATTTTTTATTGAAAATATATGTAATATGTTATATATGTATATAACACATGTTATATTGAAAATATGCCACAGGGATAATAGGGGTATAACAACGCATGTTACAGTGCCCTTTTGACAAAAGAGCATCCTGTCCTTTCAAATCCTAGCTTGAGCACTGATTACACTACAACTCTGATTTATCGCGATCCGTTATATCGCGCTGTCCAATATATAGTGAGTCGGCTATGGCTCCCAAAATACCGGCAAGAATGATCACTAACGTAAATATCAACAAAGAAAAAAAAAAATCTTTCTCCCAAACCAGATTTACCTTCAAATGTAATCCGACTATTCCAGTACACTACATCCTAACTGTAAACAGACAGAAACTGCCCTGAACCGGTTTTAAATTGTCCAATTTAACAGGTGCTAAGTGTGGGATATTTTCTAAGGAGCTTCAATCTGCCGACACAGGAAATTGTTGAAACCATATACTCTTTGACACACGAGGGACAGATTTGGCACTTGTGTAATCATTGACCTGATGCATCGGATGTCAATATGCGGTGTGTACAGACTACTGGGTGAAAGCATTTAGCTAAACAAAGGGCGTTTTACAGCTTCCCGCCAAAATTTTATCAGTTTGTACACACATAATGTAGTTTGTAACGAATATCACACAATGGGTGAATGGATTTGAATAAAGTGCAAGACATTTATTTGGCAGTGATAACTAACATTTTAACGAAACATTAGTCGTTTATATAGGGTGGTTATTCTGGTTTTACCATCTTGACAAGATTTTTTTTTTTTTTTTTCAATCACTTAGTTTATAAAAGCATAAATGCCAATAAATGCGTACACATTTATTTTTAAACTATAGTTTTAAATCAGCATTGTTGAAATAAAGGGAAGTAATTACAGTAGTTTATTATGTGAAAAAAAGAGTAATAAGAGTAGTCTCTTTTTGTCACAATTATTTTCAATGTACAAAATAGCGGTTTTGAAGCGTCTTTTATCGTTTAATGCATCATTTTATAAATATAATTATATATTTGGATATAAATATAAAACGGTAAGCTTATTTACGATTTTAATAAACAATTTGTACAACAGATATGTATGCTGTTATTTCCAGCTGTCTTATGACTGTATTTTTCAATATTTACATTCAGAAATCTATGAAAAATGAAGTCTAGACATGTCTGGATTTATATCGCGCGCCGGAAATATCGCGATCGCGATCTTTGGACCCCATCAATCGCGCTGTATTGGATCTGTTGTGTATAAACATTGATAACGTTATTAAATAATAGATACAATTTTATATGTATATTTTCAGTAGACATTTTATTCGTGTCTCATAGCAGAGCAAAACGTTTATCTTTATGATAACATGCTTGATCACATACCATAGCAGATGTTATTCAGCAACATCAGCAACACCAACAACACAAACATGTCTCTGTATAGTACTGAGAAGCTAGTGGCCTGAACTATATGGTAACATAAGTTGCCTCACTATACATGGATGCTGGAAAGTAATGGAACACAAACTATGTATTGTCCTTTTATTTAAACTAACAATTTAAACTTTATTTAGTATATAGCAGACCTGTACTACTCCCCCTAGGCCACTCCTCCTAAAAATAATGAAACATTGATTTGTTTGCAAAACTGTATAGACAAATAGATTTTTTACAGTTATAATGAGAAGATCCTATGTGTTTAGCTACTTTCTATCATGAACCTTGGGGGCTCATCATGTTTTCAGACCGTTAACAAATATTGTTTATTGCAGCGTCAAAAGAAGTTAAAGTTTAAGGGGCAGCCAGATATGGAAACTAAGAACTATATACTTTTTTCTATAAGCTTAGCCATAAGTATATGTCAATATTAATATATATATAACTTATGTTATTACTATCTTAACATGTACTACCCAACCACATTATGTTTAAAAATAAAAACAAATGCCAAATGATTGGTTATGTAATACAGTTATCATTAAGATACCAGTAGGTAAAAGAAAAAGTTTGAATATAACACAAGGTTATATAAAGTAGACAATTATTTTCGCAAATTTAATGGACATTTGAATATTTAGACTTGTAATATACATCAGTTCAAAAGATTAAAGGGACCTTTTCATGTTTTGGTAAATTGACAAAATTGAAAAAAAATGTTTTAGATTTGCAAATTTTTCGTTGTAGTTATGACATTTGCGAGGAAACAGTAATACTGAACATTTACCATGCTCTAAAATATCCATTATATGAATAATTTGATGATTTAAAAACCTGAAAAGTATAAAGTGTTACAAACGCTTGAATAATTTGGAGAGTTCTGATGTTACTGTTATATTTTGTGACATTACGAGGATTGCTTATATAATGTATAAAATACAACCCTCACTGTATGAGAACAGATGTCCGAGTGGTTTAAGTGCTAGACTTTTACTCCAAGGGTCAGTGGTTCGAGCCCAGGTGTGGATTACTTTTTATCCCCCCGGTAGGGTGGCATATTGCAGTTGAACTGTCCGTTAGTCCGTCTGTCTGTCTGTCCGTCCGAAAACTTTAACATTGGTCATAACTTTTGCAATATTGAAGATAACAACTTGATATTTGGCATGCATGTGTATCTCATGGAGCTGCACATTTTGAGTAGTGAAAGGTCAAGGTCATCCTTCAAGGTCAAAGGTTGAAAAACAAAATCCAGGGGAAGTAATAAGCTTTAAAGGGAGATAATTTCTATACCTGCCAAATGATAAATAGAAATTTTATTTCAAAGCGGCGCAGTAAGGGGCATTGTGTTTCTGACAAACACATCTCTTGTTTTTCTTTCTTTTATTTTATTTTTGTTTTTCACTGGAGCTCTTTAGTTCCAATGTTTACATTCATCAATTTAAAGCATTTAATGACAAACTTCAAAACATGCCCAAATCTGTGAACAAGTCCATTTAAAGAGCACACACTATACTATGTTTCCAGGGCAAGGTTCAGCCACTCCAAAAACTAGTTCTACAAGCTCAGGTTGTAACATGTTTGTGATCTATATTCACACCAGTTCCTCTAGAGTGTATTACATGTATATGTCCTGATATACACAATGCACTGTGACCTTGTTCCAAAGGGTTCATATGTACATCTGTGCTGTAACCCAAAAACTATTCTTGAATACTTTATACATAATGTCAAACCTTTATCTGGGTTTGTTGTGAAATGTATGCGGTAATTATTTATAAAAAAAACACATAATAATACTAATAATGATAAAAATAAAAATAATAATGATTTTTATTATTATTATATACAGATAATTTTGTAATTACAAACTCATTTACTGGCAATAAGAACTTTGTAATAAAATGTACCAATTTAAAGTCAACACCAGATTTGTTAAATATTTGAAGCCAACACCAGGTTTGTTTATACATATTTGTATTCTTTAAACAATATAATTCATTAAAAAAAAATTGTTAGTTCATTAAATGCATTGGACATGCAAGAATTTGAATAAAGTTATGTTAATATTTTGTTGTATAGATCTGTGTTTACAATGATAATGTTGAATGTTATTCTACTGCCCCAAACTAGTGTTATTCCCCTTTGGGACATTATTTATATAACCATTACCAGTACTTGTATTTGGCAATTACTTTATTGCATTATTTACATTCCTGCTTCCTAGAGCTTATCAACTATACTTTTACATGTACCTTCATGAGTTTTGTACAGAAAATTGTTTGAATGTATAGGACAAAGTTTTATGTAAAACATATTATAAATACCAGTATAAAATGTTTAATGCTGTTCTACTACATCAAATGGCTTGACTTTGCTTAATCTGTTCCTGATGAACAGGATGAGACATTGGGGTGTAGTTCATTAACTTAAAAGCATGCAATTGGCGACAGTATTTTGCAATTGTTGAATAACCCTTTGCATGCTGTGAAATTTGTCGTCTGCTAAAATGTCATCTGCTGAATTTCTATAATTAGCATTTCTTCGATTTTTTTTCAAAGAATACTATCAGAATAGCAAACAGTTTGGATCCTGATGAGACGCCACGTTCTGTGGCGTCTCATCAGGATCCAAACTGTTTGCAAAGACCTTTAAAATCTGGTTCCAGCGCTCAAAGGGATAATTTATTATGCACATTTGCTTCAAGATGAAGATGTCAAGATGATGCATTTTGTAACACATAGTTTTTATCCCCAATTTTAAGCTCACCTGAGCACAACGTGCTCATGGTGAGCTTTTGTGATCGCCTTTTGTCCGCCGTGCGTCATGCGCCATCAACATTTACCTTGTTAACACTCTAGAGGCCACATTTAGTGTCCAATCTTCATGAAACTTAGTCAGAACATGTGTCCCAATAATATCTTTGACGAGTTTGAAAATGGTTCCGGTTGGTTGAAAAACATTGCTGCCAGGGGGCGTGGCAGTTTTCCTTATATGGCTCTAGTAAAACCTTGTCAACACTCTTGAAGTCACATTTATGGTCCAATCTTCATGAAACTTGGTCAGAACATGTGTCCCAATAATATCTTGGACGAGTTTGAAAATGGTTCCGGTTGGTTGAAAAACATGGCTGCCAGGGGGCGTGGCAGTTTTCCTTATATGGCTATAGTAGTAAAACCTTGTTAACACTCTAGAAGCCACATTTTTAGTCCAATCTTCATGAAACTTGGTGGGAACATGTGTCCCAATAAAATCTTGGACAAGTTCAAA
>VMBQ01003484.1:53756-87067 GCA_007657795.1 Dreissena rostriformis
GGGGGGGGGGGGCAGTTGTCCTTAAATGGCTATAGTTAAAATTTGTTGACGCTATATTAGCCACATATATTGGCCAATCTTTATGAAACGTCATTAGAACATTTGTCCCAATAAAATCTTGGCAGAGACTGAAACTGGGTCATATGAGCTTAAAATCTAGGTCACTAGGTCAAATATAAATACACATGTTAAAAGTCACTTTTGGTCCAATCTTCGTGAATCAGCTTGCTTTTTTTTTCAGAATAGTCTAGTTCCTTTGGCTCTCAGGTGAGCACCTTAGGGCCTTATGGCTCTCTTGTTTTAAGTGCCTTCAAATTTCCATAAATCTTTCTAGAGCAAAATTTTACATATGGAAATTGTATTTACATGCTGATTATTGCAGTTTATATGCATCGAATAGATAAATGAAGAAGAGAGGTACACATTAAACAAGTAATACATGTGGTGTCTGCTGCAGGTGGAGCCCAGCAGTGGGGCCAGCCCCAGAACTACAACTACAGTCAGACCATGCCTGCAATGCCATCTGGCTACAGCTCCTATAACCCCTATATGGGAGGCTACCCCATGCCACAAGGAGGTGAGTAGAACATGTCTGTGTAGGTCCTAGCTTCAGTCAGACCATGCCTGCAATGCCATCTGGCTACAGCTCCTATAACCTCTATATGGGAGGCTACCCCATGCCACAAGGAAGCTAGTGTACCAGTGTTAGATGATGCCTTCAATGTCCTGCAGCTCGATAAACATGGCATCCTCTGTTGTGTCTAAGTGGTTTCCTGTCTTCACACCTTTTATCCCCTGCCAAAGGCGGAGTTATATAGAAGTGGCGGTGTCATTACATCCAACTGTCCGTCTGTCTGTCTGTCACAAAACTTTTCAGGGCTATATCTCCTAAACTATATAAAATATCAACATGAAACTTCATGGGTGTAAATATATCAATGAGTAGAAGTGCCATGCACAAGAACCATAACCCTACACTTTCTTAAATAAGGGTTATTACATTTTGTTTTTTGTATGACGCAACTTCTCAGGGCTATATCTCAGATACCATACAAGACTTCATCATAAAACTTCATGGTTGTATTGATATCAATTAGGAGAAGTGCCATGCTTAAGAACCATAACTCTTCACTGTCTTAAATAATAGTTATTGCCCTTTGTTGTTTTTATATGATGTAACTTTTCAGGGCTATATCTCAGATACAATACAAGATTTCAACATGAAACTTCATGGGTGTGTAGAAATCAATGGGAAGAAGTGCCGTGCACAAGAAGCATAACCCTACGCTTTCTTAAATAATATTTTTTTTTTGCCATTTGTTGTTTTTGTTGATGTAACTTTTCAGGGCTATATCTCAGATACGCTACAAGATTTCAACTTGAAACTCCAAGGGTGTATAGATATCAATGAGGACAATTGTAATGCATATAAACAATAACCCTACACTTAATTATTTTTCCCGCCATAGGCGGAGGGATATTGTTTTGGCGTTTTCCGTCCGTCCTTCCTTCTGTCCCTCGGCACTTTTGTGTCCGGAGCCATATCTTGGAAGTGCTTTGGGGGATTTCATTGAAACTTGGTATGAGTATATATATGGATAAGAGGATGATGCACGCCAAATGGCAGTGTACACCATCTTTTAAAAACAGAGTTATGTCCCTTTGTATCTTGAAAGAATGCTTTTTACTATAGGCATTTTTGTGTCCGGAGCCATATCTTGGAAGTGCTTTGGCGGATTTCATTGAAACTTGGTATGAGTATATATATGGATAAGAGGATGATGCACGCCAAATGGCATTGTACACTATCTGTTAATAACGGAGTTATGGCCCTTTGTATCTTGAAAAAATGCTATTTTACTACAAGCTTACAGCTGTCTGGAACCATATCTTGGAAGTGCTTAGGCGGATTTCATTGAAACTTGGTATGAATATATATATTGATAAGAGGATGATGCATGCCAAATGGCATTGTACAACATCTGTTAATAACAGAGTTATGGCCCTTTGTATCTTGACAAAATGTTTTTTTACTATAAGCTTACAGCTGTCCGGAGCCATATCTTGCGAGTGCTTTGGCGGATTTCATTGAAACTTGGTATGAGTGTACTTGGTGTGAGTGTACATATAGATAAGCGAAAACCCATCACAGGTACAAATGAGTTATAAAAAAAATTGACAAAAGGCACAACCCTTCACTTATACCGTTCTTTTAGTTCTACACCCATCCATAAACAAAAATTATTTGGCGGGGGATATCAATTCAACGAATTTGCTCATTTTTTTTTGGATCATACCATATATCAAGAGATTTGCACATTATCGCACATCTTTCATCTAGTCTTGATGAAAATATTTTTGTGTCTTGAAAATATCTAGGCTGAGTTCGAATCTGGGTCTCCTGCATAAAAAACTAGGCCATCAGGGATAACTTAAGAAAAACCTTGTTATCACTCTAGAAGCCATATGCAGAATGTAAATCTTGACAATATATAAGCTTGGTTTGAATCTGAGTCACTTTGGTTCAAAAACTAGATCACCATTTCGAATCTTAGAAAAACCTTGTTATCACTGTATAGGCCACTTTAAATACTCAAATTCAATAAATCTTGGTTAGAATGTTTATCTTGGCAATATCTAGGCCGAGTTTGAATCAGGGTCACATGTGTTCAATAACTAGGTCAAGAGGTCAAATCTTAGGGAAAAAAACTTCAGAGGTCACATTTATGACTCAGTCTTTATAAAAGTTGCTCAGAATGTTATTTTAGACTAAACTAAGGCCAAGTCATGTAAGTTCATAATCTTAGTCACCATGCCAAGTTTTGCCAATATGTTTACCTTGATCTCAGGTGAGCACTTCTGGGCCATTATGGCCTTCTATTTGAACTTTTCAGTTTCTAAAAATGTGAGTTTGCAAAATGTGACAGGACTGACATTTTGATAAAATCATAAAAAAAAAAATCCGTTAATATTCAACTGAGGAAATTTAATAGACACCATCATGTCATACTGTTAGGCAAACACCCACTTGTTTATCGGTCTATTCTTATACAGCATGCAAATTTATAGTTATACAACCACATGTACTCTTCTTTTGCATTGTAGAGTTTCACAACTAAAGATAATTATTTTCAATGAGTGGTTGATTTCTGTGCAATTGTAAGCATTTAGGAACTTAACTTCTCACTTCAGAACCTGTCATCTTTGCATATATGCAGATAAGACCTGCCATTCATGGGACAATCAACTGTTGAGAGCCAAAAGGGCATATCTGCCTTTTATGCTCATAAGCTGATAAGCCCTTATGGCTTTCATGGGGCGAAATTGTGATTCTGTTTTTGAGAAGTGTATGAACAAAAATGAACACTTACAGCATTTCTAGCAAGCCTTGCAGAACACTTACAGCATTTCTAGCAAGCCTTGCACATGTCATGTGATTAGGTCTTATTAAAGCAAGCCTCACCTGACACATGTCACATGATTTTCATAAGGTCATCTTTCTGTGCAGTCAACATTTTGTATAGAAAAAGCTGAGTGCAAAACTGGTGTATCTGCTTTACATGTATATAAATGTGTCGTGTTCTGAGAAAACTGGGCATAATGCATGT
Organism: Dreissena rostriformis; assembly: GCA_007657795.1. Taxonomy (NCBI): domain Eukaryota; kingdom Metazoa; phylum Mollusca; class Bivalvia; order Myida; family Dreissenidae; genus Dreissena; species Dreissena rostriformis. The sequence continues at coordinate 57,365 of VMBQ01003484.1, forward strand.
GCGTTAAGTGTCATCCCAGATTAGCCTGTGCAGTCCGCACAGGCTAATCCGGGACGAAACTTTCTGCTTAAACTGGATTTTCGCTAAGAAGAGAAATCATTTAAACGAAAATTCCATAAAAGTGGAAATTGTTGTCCCTGATTAGCGGGCTGCACAGGCTAATCTGGGATGACAATTTATGCTCAAGCATTATGCCCAGTTTTCTCAGAACACGACACATATGATAACAATAGTTTCATGCTCAACCTTTGAATGACAACAATCACGTTAGATTATATACTACCTAATGGAAAAGGATGTGTTTATTTTAAAGTATAGTCTAGTTTGTTAATAAGAAAGACATATGTTTAGCATTTTCTGATTGAAGTGCAGAGAACCTCTACCTGTAAATGTGCGCTACGAGTCAGGAATGTTTAGTGTGAAACTACTGTATCTAGTGGAGACATGTTAAGTAGATACAGCAGTGTAACGCTCATAACTTGACCTAGATATAACAGTATCATCATGAGACATATGCACTACTGTGCCAACTGAAGTGTTAAATGAGCTCTGTGGACATGCCTGTTAACCTTTATGAAATGCTCATGTTAACGCTCTATGAAAATGGGACTCAATGGGGCTTAATGCATGTGCGTAAAGTGTCATCCTGGATTAGCCTGTGCAGTTCGCACAGGCTAATCAGGAACGACACTTTTCGCCTAGACTTGATTTTCATTAAGAAGAGACTTCCCTTAAACGAAAATATTTCCATCAAAGCGGAAAATATTGTTCCTGATTAGCCTGTGCGGACTGAACAGGCTCATCTGGGACGACACTTTACGCACATTCATTAAACCCCATTTTCCCAGAGTGAGGCTCATATTTATCTAGCCAAGTTTGCACTAAGTGGATTGACCTGCTTTCATCACTATTGGTGGTAAAATCCAGTTTACAAATGTGTTGTGAAGGTTTTATTTTGTGGCAGTTTGAAATGTTACAGCTGTGAAATCCAATATCCAATATGGTTCTTTATCAGCATATTAAAGTTGTGTACAATCATGTACATCTATAAAACAGTGCTGGCATTTAAGTGTATGTTATGTTATACAATTGTGTGTTTAGTCAACCACGATGATGCTATAGATCAATGTCCAGTAGTTTTTCCAAACATAGTCTTCATGTATAATTTGTTGTTCTTTAATGAATAGTTATGTATGTCTGTTTTTATGCCCTCCGAAGATGGGCATATAGTGATCGCACTGTCCGTCTGTCTGTCCATCTGTCCGTCTGTCTTTCCGTCCCACTTTGCGTTTAGGTTTTGCGTTTAGGTTTCAAAAAATGTGGAAAAAGGGGGCATATGTCATCCTATGGTGACAAGCCTTGTTATAGTTAAAAATCTTTTCTATGTTGTTAGAATTTCCCCACATTTATTATTAACAAAAAAAACAACATAAAGTTTTTAGAATTAACAAACATTTATCATAAAAATTCCATATGAATTAATTCCTAATTAATATAGTGGATTACCCGTCAAATAACGCTTAAACTTTCAAGTCATTTTGAAAAAGATATGTTAAAACTCTTAACATTTTCTATATGTAGATGTTTTTCCTTCCCCAATGTATGTCTGAAATCACAGAGCTAATAAAGATCTGTTTCTTGTAGAAACAGTGTCAGTATCAAGCTTTTGATAGTCCATGTACTGAATCTATTTGTAACACACACACACATGTAATAGTATTTTGATTCAGACCGAGTTGATAAGCTACAAACAGCTCTCACTTTTGCTAAAGTTAATGTACTTGTATGTAACTTGACTAAAATCAAGATGTTTTAGGAAGTGTATGAAAACAAAATGTTTTAGCCAAACATAATTGTTTTTAGCCACATTTTTTGCAAGGTATAGCTATTATCTTTTTGGTTAATTACATGTGATTTCTGCACAGTCTCCACATGAATTGCTTTGCTTCTATCTGCTAGCTTTAATCTTTATGTAGTCATTTTATATTTGAAAACATGAGGAAAAATCCCATGAAATCTGATTGACTTCAATCATGTACTGAATTATATTTGAGCCTAGATTCAGTTTAAATAGCAACTGGCTGTATTTTAATTCTAAGCATGAAAATGGTTTCTCTTGGAAAAAGTAGTGTTATCCCTAAAACAAAATATCATTTTAACACTTGCTCTTTTTATTTTAGGATATCCACCCCCACAAGGCGGCTACCCACCCCAGCAGGGAGGAGGTCAACCCCAGCCCCCCTACCCCACACAGGCACCCCCACCTCAGGGCTATCCCTACCCCCAGCAGCAGTACCCCTACCCCACGGCGCCGGGGTACCCACAACAGCCCCAGTGGAGATAGACACGCCCTCTTCCAGTGTGGGTCGCACTGACACTGTGATATGTACCGTTCAAACGACTTTAAATAAGGTTTAACATTGTTTGATTCCTCTCACTGTTGTTCGATTACACACATACCCGGATCATTACACTTTATTCGCCAGGCCTTTTCCTGGCCATTTTTGGGATAAATGCAACTTCGGGATTGGGATTTTTTCGCGCGAAAAGTCCACTAAATTTGGGAAACTAATTTAACATATCTCTTTATAATAATTCAAGTTTGTAGGACAGAATCATGTAAATTATTGTTATATACGGTATTTATCCTAACAAACGCTCCCGCCCTAATAGACGCCCCCCTAACATATAATAAAATGAAGGAGTGATCAAAATAATAGCGCCCCCATTTCTGGGCTGCCGCCGAGTTAGGTAATGCCCGCGGCGTGTATTACTTTAGCCTAGTCGGTAAATGCAGACAATTTCCGTTCTTATCAGGACACCGCCGCGCAACACAGCGGTAGCAGTGTGCTACTGTGCATGCCAAAAAATTAAAACATTGTAATTAAAAATTGTTTAAATACTGTGGCTAATAAAAATAAAGATAATTGTATAGAAAATTAATATATGTTTTAATTCACAGGTACGTGTACAATACATTTATAAGTCGTTTCCAAGCTTAGGCCGAGTAATTACAGCGAATTGGGACTTTACTTGCATAAAACACGTGTTCAATTAACCGTTTAACTCCACCTCCTTTCTCTGAAAAAGATTTGAAAGGCGGAGCTAAGCACGTACTGTTACATTTTTCGACGGTTGCTATTGAGTTATAAACACCCGATTGGTTTAGCGTGTTAATTGCTAGACAAAAGAAGCCAATTTTGTCGGCGAGAACGGTGTGGCTTTATGCCTTCAGACAGGAAGCGGCTTTCCTTTGATTACGTAAAACTGTCAATTCACACAGATTGCGAATTTTTGTGAGACTTTAAATAGGGTCCTCGGTCATTTGTTTACATGTTCAGTATAGAAAAAACACCTGCTAACATGAAAACTTTGGATAAAATTATCAAAATAAAAACAATGTTGCAAACTGTGATTATATTAAATGGTAAGTATCAGTTAAAAGACGACGTTTTGTTTGTTGATCAACAAGTTTTCTATACAACAACAACTACTTCTACAACCTATTACCATGGGGATCGATCGATCTTGGTCGNACAGTTTTATATTAATTCTTAATTTAGAAAACATTTGGGCATTTTTTTTAATGATCTTGCCTTTAAAATATTGTGGACAACTTTGGGCTTTTTTTCAAAATTATTCCTTGAAAATAATAAGTTCAAAACCTATTTTGTCAGTTTTAGTTTATCATCTATTTTTCTAAGAAAGTAACATTTGTTGTATCATAATAGAAGAATCTTTGAAACTATTGTATCAGTAATCACTGACATACAGTAAAATTGATTGTACAGATACTTCTGCTTATCTAAAAGGAACATTCGTATCAGTATAAACTGTTGTTATATACAAATAACTTGTTGTTATTTTTGTACATATGATATGGTTGTCTCCCTTTGATAACCAGTGCGATAAATACATGACTTAATGTAATGCAATTGCTGACTGGGCAAAATAAAATGTTATTTTATCTTTGTCCAATTTGTAGCTGATACTTGTGATTAAGAGTATGTTCCTTTATTGCTAGCATACATTATATATTATTATATTTGGGAAATCCACATTGTGATGTCGGGTGTTAACAAACACATTTTAATAGGAAGCACTAGGCTAGTTTTAAAAACATTGTAGTGAATGACAATTAAGACTTAAAAATAACGTTTTTTTTTTAACATTAAAATGGAATTTAAAGAATATTCTTTATTCTTAAACCTAAGCCTCAGAAGAAGTTGGTGCATTCATATTGGCACTGATTGTTTTTGAAGTCACAGGATTACCTGTTTATGAGCCCTTTTTTGTGTTGTGGCATTCTAGCACCTACCTGTGAAGTGACTGATGCCATTCTGTTTAAAGAATATGAGTTGTGTTCTGAGAAAACTGGGCATAATGCATGTGTGTAAAGTGTCATCCCAGATTAGCTTGTGCAGTCCACACAGGCTTATCAGGGACGACACTTTCCGCCTTAACTGGATTTTTGCTATGAAAAGACATCATTTAAACGAGAAATTTCATAAAAGCGGAAATTGTCGTCCCAGATTAGCCTGTGCAAAATGCACAGGCTAATCTGGGACGACACTTTATCCACATGGATTTTGCCCATTTTTCTCAGAACACGACACCTGTATGCTGTGTGCAGTTATGCACCATGTACATGTATACCGATAAATGTTGTATTTCTATATATTTGCATGTGCTGTTGTCAGAAAAATTAAATGATTAATTTGAAAGATAACTGAATGTGTATTAACATGTGAATTTACAAGTATAATATTTTAATTAAAACATGCAATTGAAAACGTGTAATTGATAGCATTCATTGATTGAACTTTTTTAAGAACTGGTGTATTCATTGCTTTTGATGAAAAATAATCCAATCAGTTTATGATTTATTATTTTATTAATTTAGACACTTTCTGGTACATATTATGTAATTGTTTTGTATTTTGTTTATCTCATACTTGTTACAAGTGTCTTTACTTTTCCTTTTATCTTGCAAAATAATTGAATGAAAAATCACATGCAGAGTTTGTGTTCATTGATGAATTTTCAATCCAACCAAAGTCATGGTACACATTGTAATGCCTGTTGTTATATGGCACATTTTATTTTCATCAAAGCTGATGTTGTTTGATTTATACGAATACCCCCTGCTGCCCTCTTGACTCGTCATCACAATAATGTTATTATGTTTTTAGCTCACCTGTGCTCATAGCGCTCGTTGAGATTTTTATGCCCCCCTTCGAAGAAGAGGGGGTATANGTGTGTTAGCTTTTTCTGCTAACGATTTTGCCTCCTAAACCTCTTTGCAGATTTTAATGAAACTTTTCAGGAATTATTCTTGGGTGACCATCTTTCAAAGGTGTTAAAATCATTCTGGTGTCTTACCAGAGCTGAAATAGATTTGAAAATAAAAACTTTAACAATCTCTGTGACCCAAAGGGTCAGGGCTTTAATATTTGGGTTTAAATAATGTTTTATCAGACCCTTAGGGGGAAAATTGACCCTGCCTTGGGGCTATTTTTGTTTCCCTTATATGTGTGTAGTTAAAACTTAAAAAACAATCGTGTTCTCTGAAACCACTAGTCTCAGATGTTTGGTAGTTGCCATGTAATATTGAATAGTGGTTCTCTACAATTATTGTTCAGATGATGTCATGTGGGTCAAAACTGGCCCCTCCTTGGTGTGTACTTGCCTCCATTATATGCACTTAGTCAAAACTTAAAAAATCTCCTCTGAAACCCTTAGGCACATAGGTTTGGTATTTGGCATGTAACATGGTATGGTGGTCCTCTATCAAGTTTGTTCAAATCATGCTTTTGGGGTAAAACTTTGCCCCACCCTTGGGGTTACTTGTTTTCCTTGTATGTATACAGTGACAGGAACAAATTAACCTCTGAAATCGAAATGCACAGAGGTTAGGTATTTGGCATGAAACATTGTGAGGAAATCTTCTACCAAATTTGTTCAGATAATGCATCAAATTGGCTCTAAAATAATCACTGGCTTGTAAACCTAGGGCGGGCCAATTTTGACCCCGCCCTAGGTCTACATGCCGGTGAATATTTTAGAGCCAATTTAGTGTTTTTCCCAGGCCCTTTAAGCGTGGCACTGCGCCACGCCGCCCTTCCCAAACGCCACTCTGCCCTATTCAAAGGCAAAAAAGACCCCACGCCCTTTTCTTGTTATATAGAGTCATTAGAGACCAAGGCAATAAAGTATAATAATTAAATTGTTTTAGTAAACCCTTTATTGCACACAGTATAAAAATCCTAATAAAATATATCCTGCGTTACCTGCAACATATATTGTTGTCTTCATTGTTTCACACATAATTATGTGTAAAAAATGCAAGAAAGTAAGAAATGCATCTCTTGAACTTAATGATAAATAATATAAAAACATTAGAATTGATAAGTATTGCCCTTTTTTGCATAAACCGCGTGTTAAAGTGCCCTTTTTGAAAAAACTGCGCCATGCCCCTATGCCCACCTGGGAAAAACACTACAATTTGGGGCCGAAATTAGGCCAAATTCGCCTGCTCGAAAGGTATATACTCTTCTTCGATAATGACGTTACAATTCCGCTTTTAATGAAACCTTTATTTTGAAGAAAAGACATTGACAAACGCATATCCTAGCAATTTTCATGAACAAGTTTGATCATAATCAAATAAATCATTTGTAGCAAAGCATTTGAGTAACGTTTATTTGTTTACATGTGGAAATCAAACTCTGGTTGTCTGTGTTCGAGCAGTCAAGTTCTGTTGAAACGGATCGTACGTGTGAGAACATAATGAAACCATACAAATGCCATTTACATAGCCAAGATTACAGAATTTTTTAATAATGTTCGTTTAACGGGAGTATACTCTGTTGTTTCTCTGTAGCCTCGATCGGTAGAAAGTAGTGTTAAAATGTTATCAGATATTCCTTTTTTGTCTCTGTAAATTGCTGACGTGATATTGTATTGCTTTTATAAACTAAGGTAAAAAGGTCGATAGTTACGTTGAAGTGACAACAGATGGTTTTCCAGCTGAAGTAATCGAATACCATAACTGCCTATTCAAGTTTGCAATAAACTGACTACTAGTAATTAAAAGTGAATGAGAGTTGTAGTGAAACGATTGCGTATTCGTGTACATATGTTGATGTCACCTTATGTGACCCTAATTTCACGAGCTGTTTGCTTACTTCACCGATGTATAAACTCGTTAAGGCCGCGATAATGTTCGTTTTCTGTCCGTCGTCCCGCACCCACGAGCAGTTGTTATCTGTACAGGTACTGCGTGTTCTACTGATGTATTGAGGTTAAGCTTAATGGACGGTCACGTCTCAATACCATTCGAAATCTGGCATCATTCACAGTACTGTTCTAAATTATTTATACAAATCGTGTAAATCAGAACCGAGTTAGTTAAAGGTTGCAACATGATAATGCAGTATAAGTTGACGTTCTCACATTTATTGCGCTTTCCACATTCGTATTACAACTAAATGTTAACTACTTTTGTTTCTTTGATTTCCAGACCATTAACCCACTGAATCAACGTGCATTTCAAGGTTAAGTATTATGTCATTGTCTATGTCCGGTAGTAACCTTGAATGTCATCACAGACTATAGATTATCAATATACACTCCGTGATGTCATCTATAAAACTGACAAGAGTGTTATATATTGGGAAATTAAATCTGATTTGACAACTCTCGTTATAAGACTATATAATAATAGTACTCATGGTGTCGATGAAATAAATCACACTCCTCGTTTAGCCTAAGGAGTTTAATCTTTATATCATACACGAACGCCAGCCTTGCCCTTCGGTACAGTGTAAACAACACGCGCAGAGTATTAATGTTTACATTTTACGTTCCACTCGACGGTTTCTTAAAGATACTATCTCGGTCTGCACAACGCAATCATTGGTGCGTATTTAGTGGTGTTAAAACACTTTGTGTAATAATTACTGTGGCGAAAGAGGTACGAAATGAATTATTGATCTAACATACCTTTTCAAGTGCCGTATTGTTTCGTTTGTTGGTTTTTGATAGCTCTTGCTCAGTATTATATTGGTTCAATGATTAAACTGATGTCGTTTCACGAACATTAAATTAAACGTTCGTTTTACACTTTGTAGTTGGCCTTGTCATGTAAAAAAATGTCGTGTGCTGTCATGTAAAAACCGAACTATTTGCTCTCTCTCTCTTTAGCAATTTACAGCGAGATATTTTAAAGCAACATGACTCTATGGTCTGACCTTATGGAGATTTAGACAGCCTACTGAAACGTGTCTGTGTTATGATTCTGCGGACTACTGTATATTAAATGCATTTACTTATATGAAACACTTTTTGGAAACCTTTTGTAAGTAGATCAATATCGACTTACCGTCAGTGACTAACATTTCCTTTAGTGTTACAAAAGACAAGTGTAATGCACAACACACACGCACACACACACGCACGCACGCGCACACATGCACACACGCATTGCCGCTCCAATTATTTTGAATGCATCTCTTATCGAATGTTACGTAAAAGAACCCGATAATGATGACCTGCCAACATTATCCTTAAAATCCTATCTACCTAATACTAGTAATCAATTAATTCCTTCGGCGAATACGCACAATATATGCTACTCTCGTACGTCAAGAACAGGCCAGCCATACGAGAGATAAACTTAAAGATGAATACACGCATTATGCATTTCTAGTTCTTACAAGGCATGTAATATAAATTAATTATTCTTAGAATGTATGCACAATTGTGTCGTGTTCTGAGAAAACTTGGAAAAATGCTTGTGCGTAAAGTGTCATCCCAGATTAGCCTGTGCAGTTCGCACAGGCTAATCCGGGACGACACTTTTCGCCTATACTAGATTTTCGCTAAGAAGAGACATCATTTAAACCAAAAATTCCATAAAAGCGGAAATTGTCGTCCCTGATTAACCTGTGCGAACTGCACATGCTAATCTGGGATGACAATTTACGCACAAGCATTTTGCTCAGTTTTCTCAGAACACGCCACCATTTATATCTGGCTGTTGGAAAGGTGTTAACTTTCGGCCAAATAGCTAAGGGAGACGTTTTGTTGTTATTGGCTTCCATGGGTTAAACATTTAACCAATACATGTCCGCATGCAGCCACACCCTATGCCCCAATGGCAATTTAAATTTTCGACCTAACCCAGCCTATACATCTATATACATACATGCACATGTATATACACCACTATTTCCGAACAACAACTAGTGGGAACGTCAATTTGTTTTTAAAACTCAGTTTGCAGCAGGTGGCACCACACAATAGGCACACGTACGTTTGTATTAGTGGATAGGTAGGTGTTTATTTCAATCCAATACGCCATATGAAGCACATGAAGACAACATATTTCACAAGATGTATAAGTGGATATAATGCTTGGCTCTTTTAACAAACCCATTTAAACGTATTTTTACACAATGATCTACAAGTGGATAATATACAGCCGTCTGTCTTTGCAGATTACATGTTTGTTAGTTGTCTAAGTACATGTATGCATGCATATGCATGAAATAAGTACTCTATATCGAGTGGTTCGCCGTCGTCAAACATGTTAACGTTTCTCACTGTATTAGTTAATAAACTTGTAAAGTGAACATCTTTCATCTTGTGCCATGATTAAGGAACTTCAAGTTTAATTGCTGGACATTTTGCGTAGTGTCTTTGTTCATTAAGTGACACAGGTAAATTTTGTTTTCACCAATACTCGAAGGTACACCGTAGATGGTCCTTTTCTGAGTCAAAAGCAACGTTCTCTGCATGTACTGCTAACGCTTTGAAGCGTTTGTTTCTACCTGGATTGGCTCAATGTTAATGTTATTTCAAGTAATTTATTGTCTCGTTCCGTTGTTTACACATTATGTACGAACCGGATATTCATATAATCTTACATCGGGTACAATGAGTTCAAATGCAAGGCGAACTAGATGAATAGTTTCAATGGGGAATGAATTACTGTGCTATTTATACCACTACCGCAAGCTACGCGAATGAGCATGAACACGTAATGTGAAGCGGCGTGATGATTAAATAATTGTATAGTAAATGAAATGCCATGTATATAAGCCCTGGGGCACACAGCGTACATAGTTGATACGCAATGCAAATAAAACGTACAACGTTATCCATCTACGTTAAGAAATGCATTGGGATTTGAGGCATTGCTATAAAAAAAAAACAGTTAAATCTATTACATAATATTAGTAAATGACAAGTATAGTCATAAGTTATATAGATCTGCATTAAACGACAAAGTAGTGTACTTGAAATAAGAAATTAGTTTTAATGCTTCATAATAGCATAGAACCCGTAGCAACCCGTCAAAATCAAGGGCTATCATTGGCTTTTTTAAGTTTTGGCGTGAACTTGTTTTTAAAGTACATCTATTGACATTGATGGGCTTATAAACTTACTACTTATTACGATACATAAAGTTATACATTTCACAATACTTAGTTTGTACTTCAAGTATAGTCCGTGTCGATATTTATGAAAATAGGTCATTATGTCAGAATTGCATTTTAAACATCATTCAAGTTTAAACCTATTGATTTGAGCTCGATTGCATGGGAATCTGAAGGCTTATTGAAACGCTCTTGAGTCCGTTTCCTGTGTAGATTCCACAACTTGGTTTCTTTGGGGTAGATTATAAGAACGCTCCCACAGAGGGGATCGAACCCATGACCTCCCGGTCGCTAGGCGGACACCATATCCATAACGCGACGGCGACATAAATCACATAACTAAGTGTTTGTTCGTGACATGTGAATCGGCAAACCTAATTGTACTTCGTATGAACACAAACTTGATGAGTGATAAGATAACCTGTAGATTTAAAACATATAATGTATGGAAAAAATCTAGCTATAAATGAATTCTGATTTATACTGAGTTTTCTCAGCATGTGCACTTTGATTTGTTGTCAACGTACTGTACTTTATGTTGGTATTGGATATTACCCGGTATATAGTCAATACGCGCCGTATTTTGAAATGTTTAGGGATTCATATTACTGAGCCAACTCACTTCAGTTCATGTCAAAACTTGTTTGTTTTACAACACAGAATGAACTATTGTTTGTTTCACTTCACAGAATGAACTATGATTGCTGATTTTGCCATACCATTCTGGCGTGTTGACGGGTTTGAAGAAGGTCGAAAACAAGCCAATACGAAAGAACGCAAAAGATACACGCCAGAACCAAAAGGAAGAGCGCAGAGGTGACAAGTATTGCATTTGTCACATTTTTGTCGTTCTGGAGTGTGCATTTGTTAGTCTGGAGTGTGTATTTGTCCGGTCTGGTGATTGTATTGTGTCGTTCTGGCGTGTGTATTTGTCGTTCTGGCGTGTGTATTTGTCGTTCTGGTGTGTTTATTTGTCGTTCTGGCGTGTGTATTTGTCGTTTTGGTGTGTGTATTTGTCGTTCTGGCGTGTGTATTTGTCGGTCTGGTGTGTGTATTTGTCGTTCTGGCGTGTGTATTTGTCCGGTCTGACGTGTGTATGTGTCATTCCGGCGTGTTCTCGTGCGTGGGACTTTCAAACTCATCCACACGCCATTACGAGGAAACGACCAATATCAACGCCAATAAGACAAACAGGCCGCCAATCCGACAAGTATGACAGTTGTCGCCCTTTTTTGCGTGTTCTCGTGCAGGAGACCTTGAAGTCTGCCAACACACCATAACGATCAGACAGCTACATGTATCAGCCGCTTTACTTAACTGTGTGATTAACTTGTTTTAGATGGAAATCGTGGACATTTTACACACATACATTAATTACATACACAGTTCGTAAAATGAAATCACATATTAGGGTTACTTATTATAAAACAACATAATACGGTGTTACTGTAGATGTTTGGAGATGTTACTCTCGATGGTTTTAGGGTTAAGAGTGTAATTGTTAACATAAAGAAACCCCTTAATTCAAGATAGTGATTACATTAGACATATCCTATTTTATCGATATGCGTGATGATAATTATACTTGACTATCTAAATCACTCCACCGTCAGGCAGGTAAAATGTGTGCCCGTTATGTGGACACTGGAACGAAATCATACATAAAACAAAACCAAAACAAAACTCATAGCGCACCCCGGCTACTTTTCTGACGCAGTTAAAACTTATTAGAAAAGGGAGATAACTGTCGTGGTTATTAGTATGCAGGAGTTCTCTTTCTTCGCTTACATGCATTGTGTAGGCGATAAATTATCTCGGTTTAACGGTGCGTATTACATGTTGGTATACAGAACATGTCAAGGTCACCACGCGAGTTGATTATCTTCAGAGTTCCTCAGGGAAATCCACGCGAAAGAATTATAAGTATTACCCGACTTAGAATTTGATGTTAAATTAACGTGTAAATTTATATCGGGAGACTATAGTTTTTGCTTTTATATTTAGAGTACGTGTCAGCAAGGTTGAACATATGTATACATGGCTACATATCCGCATTCAGCGTTTTATAATACATTGTACATGTAAATGATGCAAATGTATATGTATGTTTTTGTCCTAGCTTGGTTTCTCTAGTAGTTATTAATTTATAATGAAATCGGTGTGATGGACGTGGGTGGATCTTCGAAGAGCAGATCTGGGTGAATATTTGGTCGATTGATTATAATACTTTTAAAATATCACGTTATTACACCTACTATGAAATATTCTTGCCTCAAGTCCCCGTAAACAGTTCAACGATCCCCAGACACGGGCATAGTTTGATGCATTGCAACATCATAATGTATTGTGTTGTTGAAGTTCGAGGTAAATAAAAATATACCAGTTTATCCGTTAACATTCTACAATTGTATTTCTGTTTTTAGTCGTCTTTCAATATAAAGCAAACGCATTTTCAGTTACGGTGCACTGTTATTATATTACGATTAACGCTAAAAGCTAGTTAAAATTAACAAATGTGGCATCATAAATTATCAGGAAATTCTACCTCAAGTACACGTGAGATTTAATTTTTAAGAATATAATGAAACGGTATTATGACCTACACTTATGAATTAGAAATGAATAAGTCGGAAAAACATTTGTGATGATGTATCGATGAAAAAAAGTTTATACTTAAAACACGACAAATGCGTTTTACAACTCCATTGTTCATGAGAGCGCTCTTCAAATACTAGAATGAATTTAAATGTCGATGTTTTTCCACCTTCAAGCGTTTTGCGTAAAAAATATCCAATAGATTTGTTACGATATATTAATTTACAATATTGCGTTACAGTGTTATAAACGTGTATGCTATTAATGATAGACGCGTTTTGCCAACTTTGTAAACACAGCGCACGTGATCCGTATGTATACATGTACTAGGATAACTCACCCTTAATTGAGTCGATTTTATCCTCGAGTCGGACATTTTGTTCTTTGCCGTTTGTAAAGATGGGTGAAGTTTGAAATGATCTTATAATTTTTAAAGAATATTTTACACTTGGTACTCAAACTTAATAATATTTATTAACTAAATGCAATCACATATTTTATCACGAGGAAATTGTACATGCAACAGTATCAAAAACTTCTGGGGACAGTAAATTCAGAATTTAAACATCGATCAGCTTGATCCGATCGGCATTTTTACCAGAAGCATTTTACAGACTTCGGACATAAAAGTTAATTCCCTTTTCAAATTTGAGATACAAGGTTTTACTTAATTGAAACGCATGAATGCATTTACAAACTTAAAGACAGCTACATGAAGGTTGAAAGTAATGTTGGAATCTCCTACTGGAGAGCTTTCAACATCGTTTTTCACCTGTATCTAGTTATAACTAGTCAGAAGTCACAGAAGTGTACATCTAATAAATCTGGTTACTCTAATATCTTTTATCTCGAAATAATTTGTATGGTTTATGAACTTCGACATTTCGAGATTCCACTATCCGGATTCCGTATCTGCGTGATTATTAAACGTTCAACTTGTTAATTTATTTGAATGTGTGAGTTCTATACAGTTTCAACTATTTTCAGTCGTACCGCGACAAGTCACATATGCATTATCGATGATCCTTAAATTCCAAATAGAACTATCTTGAAAGAAAGCCGCAACCGATATAGATCGAAAGTTAGCTCGTAATGTGAGTTTTGCCATAAATATCGTTATTTTAAGAAAAGGATAGACGAAAATCATATACCGGTAGTACAACGCATGCCAAACAAATTTGACAATCTCCTTCGAAGAACAGTGGAATCTCGAAATGTCGAAGTTCATAAACCATACAAATTATTTCGAGATAAAAGATATTCGAGTAACCAGATTTATAAGATGTACACTTCTGACTAGTTATAACTAGATACAGGTGAACAACGATGCTGAAATCTCTCCAGAAGACGATTCCAACTTTACTTTCAACCTGCATGTATCTGTCTTTAAGTTTGTAAATGCATTCATGCGTTTCAATTAAGAAAAAAACATTGTATCTCAAATTTGAGAAGGGAATGAACTGTTATTTTTGAAATTTCCATAACTTCAATGTATCCGACTTCGGCATAGCGAGAGTCAAGTGTACTCTACACGATGTCGAGACATATTGCGTGTAAATGACTTGTTTCAATTATGTCAAAGTATGAATTTTTTAAAAAGAAATCCACTCACCCATCCCATTTTATTTCAAAACACGAATGAAAATCTTTAAACTGTTTTTGTGATAAAAATATCTGATAGTTCTATCGAATATGGTCAATGAAAAAGTCCACATCTCATCATGCTATTTTCCATTGCCTCAGCCGATGGCTTGAGAGTTATTATATTTTCGCAGCCGTTGGTATGACCATCTAATAAGTAGCCACGGCCGTTGTCTTGGGTCGTTTTTTTCTAATCCTACTCGTATTTAATCGTTGATAAAAATGTTGTGTGTTCATGTGGGATGCTGTAATTTGGAATAACCGAAGACAAATGATTTAAGATTTCAATAAACTGTTGTTCTTATTTATCTTTGGTCTAAATCCTGTGTAATTAGAGTTTGACTAAGAGAGTGGTGAATTTTGTTTGAATTTTGACCACATTCTAACGGATTTCTTGAAAAGTAAGCAGCTAGAAAGGTAGGGATTACGTTCACAAAGTCCTTCTTACATAGGCTCTCAAAGAACACACTCAAACCTGCTCAATTCAATACGTAAAATATAAAGAATAGGGAAATACTTACACTCNGCGAAAGAATTATAAGTATTACCCGACTTAGAATTTGATGTTAACGTGTAAATTAACATCGGGAAGAATATAGTTTTTGCTTTTATATTTAGAGTACGTGTCAGCAAGGTTGATCATATGTATATACATGGCTATATTCATTATTATACATATCCGCATTCAACTTTGTATAGTACAGTGTACATGTAAATGATGCAAATAAATCTATATGTATGTTTTGCCATAGCTTGGTTTCTCAAGTAGTTAGTAATTTATAATGAAATCGGTGTGATGGACGACACGTGGGGGATCTTCAAAGAGCAGATTTGAGATGGATATATATCTGATCGATTGATTATTATACTTTTAAAATATCACGTTATTACATCTACTATGATATATTCTTTGCCTCAGGTCCCCGTAAACAGTTCAACGATTCCCAGACACATGCAAAGTTTGATGCATTGCGACATCATAATGTAGTGTGTTGTTTAACCCATTTATGCCTAGTGGACTCTCCCATCCTTCTAAATTGGATCAATTTATTTCTAAAATTAGGGATGTCTAGTATATATATTTCTATATTTAGATTATTTTTTTCAGAAATTCCTTTAAGCAAACAGCTCAGACCCTGATGAGACGCCGCACCATGCGGCGTCTCATCTGGGTCTACGCTGTTTGCCAAGGCCTTTTTTCTAGACGCTAGGCATAAATGGGTTAAGTTCAAGAAAAACAAAAAATAAACCAGTTAAGCCGTTAACGTTCTTCAATGATATTTCTGTTCTGATTCGTCTTTCAATATAAAGCAAACGAATTTTCAGTTATGGTGCATCGTTATTATATTACGAGTAAAGCTAAAAGCTATAGTTAAAATTAAAAAAATGTGGCAGAAATTATCAGGAAATTCTACCCCGGTATTTTTTCAAGTACAAATGAGCTTTAATTTTTAAGAAAATAATAAAACGGTATTATGACCTTCACTTGTGCATTAGAAATGAATAAGTCGGAAATACATTTGTGATGTTGTATCGATTAAAAAAAATATATACTCAAAACACGACAAATTTAATGCGTTGTACAACTCCGTTGCTCAAGAGAGCGCTCTTCATCAAATACTAGAATGAAATGTCGATGTATTTCCACCTTCTAGCGTTTTGCGTTATAAATATCCAACAGATATGTTACGACATATTTTACAATGTTGCGATAAACGCGTTTTGCCAACTTTGTAAACACAGCGCACGTGATCTGTATGTATACATGTACTAGGATAACTCGCCCTTGGGTCGATTTTATCCTCGAGTCGGACATTTTGTTCTTTGTCGTTTGTAAAGAAGTTTGAAATGATCTGATAATTTTTAACGAATATTTTACACTTGGTTCTCAAAATTTATATTTCTTAAGAAAAAAATCATCACATATTTTATCACGAGGAAATTGTACATGCAGCAATATCAAAAACTTCTGGGAACAGTAAATTCAGAATTTTCAAACATCGATCAGCTTGATCCGATCGGCATTTTTACCAGAAGCATTTTGCAGCAATGACTTAATATTAAAGCAGTCAGTGCCTTAATCTATAAGTACAAACGGGTGTTACAGTCAGTGTTTCTTCTTTTTCGTAGAGTTCAATGTAAAATATGTGTAACAATTCAAGTAGACGAACGCACTTCGCCCTTTTGACGAATGTTGACCTACTGGCAGATGCACAGGGACGGGTATTAACAACATATATTCATTTCAGTAAACATGATTCAATTTACAAACAATACCCAGGTCACAAACAACACGATGCACGTAAGTTGTTTACGTTTGCATTTTTCTGTGTCACCGCCAGTGCTACAAATGGTACCGTTGTTGGTTCGAATAGACATTAAAAGTGACCACGCGACTTTCGTCTTTTGAAACACTTATTTTAGTCAACATTTGTGTAAGTTATTTGTTTAATTCCATACAGGATTTTAACAATGATTGTTCGAATTGTTATTAATCAAAGGAACGCATATAGCCATAAGGACAAATATGTGTTTGACTTAAGGGCGCATGTGTTCGACTCATGGGCGAATTCAGTGGATATTGATAATCAACAAATTTTTAAATGAAAATCAGTTGGGAACCAAACAGTTTTTTTTTTAAACTGATCTATATTATATTTCTATAAGTGTTTATAAAAATAGAGTCATTAAATATGATACTAAAAGGGCGAGTTACTCTTTATTATAGTATATAAAGAGCTGTCAGGGGTCAATACGGCACCTAGTAGTAAGTACACACAAAAAAAAGAACATGCATGTATTAACAGTAGGTTTTGACATAGTGCAGAATTTCGGTTGACAAGATAATAAAAATAACAATCAGCGTTATGCTTCAATTCGAAAAGTTCAGAATTGATCAGTGATTGAGATATTTATTACAAGTATTTTGTGTGTGTAAGAAGTAATCCCCATATGTTTTACTCATACTATTTAACTATACATTTGACGAATTTACGGTCTGATCTGACTTTGCAAACAACAAATTCTGATCAAATAATTACATGCAATCTTTAACGGCATTTTTGAAACGGACTATACAACAAACGGCGGTATATAGTCTGTTTCCATTACAACCTGCTTAGGCGAGTCCATTTTAAGCAGTTTAGCTCCCGCGACCGAGATACGCTGTAAACAAACCAGTATCGAGTTTTTCGGTCGGACATGTACATTTGGTGACGTCATGAAAGATTGACCCACAACTGTTCATATTGCCAGTATAAACATTTACATGTTAAATAAATAAATGCCCATAAAGTTGCATGTGACATGTACACATATTTACAGCAGGTTGCAGAAGCAGTGCTATAAATAGAACGAGCTGAAGACACGCAAAAAATGCACGTATTTTGTAAGAAAGGTCGACACGAGATTTAATAATGGAAAATAAAAATGGTCTCAGATATTGTTCTCATGACTTGAATAAGCCATTGTTTGTAAATAAAAAATTAAAAAATAAACCTTCCATAACAAGATCTAGTTATTCGATGTACATATGTTAGCTCTACATGCCTGCTGGTATTGTATCAATGTTCAATTTATCATTTTACGAGTCACGTGCAGTGATCATTAAACGAGCAACTCGAAATGATAAATGACAAGTTTTCCGCTTTGCTTAGATGGTGGTTCAACGTGTTTTCGCATGAGCGTTTGTTTTAAATATCAATTGATTAAAAATAATTATTTTATTATAGTTAATGAAAATTTATATTATTATGAAATGTCAATTAGTTTCGAAATTGCATTTATGAATACGAACAAAATCATCAATACCTCATATGATGATGTAGTAAATTTACGAAGCTTGTGTCCTTATAAACATGTATTAAATTAATGCAAGCTCAGTATTGTTGTTAATACCAAAAGGTCATCCACATGTTGCAAAAGATAACAGCGAACGCACCATGTTGTGTATAGCCGATGTAAAGAATCATTTAATAGATCTGTAAGAACATTATTCATGCAAAGCATCAAATGGTCACTTTTTCCATTAAATTGTGTGACACAACTAAAACACTACAACGATTGGGCATAGCACGTGTTGTCTTACTAATGAGCACTTCTTTCTTAAACGAAATAAATGTGTTACTAACGGCAAAAATAACGAAACCAGTTGAAGTTTAAGTAACTGATGTTATGTTTTTAGGGAAATGCAGTCACTATATAGGAACTGAGAAAATGAACACAGCAGACCCAATCCAAAGTTAACTCGTTAAATAAAATGTCATGGTAATTTTAATGATGTAGGTAAAAACAATGTTCATGTTTGTCTTTGCATTTAAATAACACTTTAAGACTGTATAAGTATAGCTGCAGTGACATCCTTTTCTATCACATCTGAGTGTTGTCAAATGCGAAGCAAAGCAACGCCTATCGGGATTTCAATACCTGATCTTACGTTGAAAAGAATCAACTGTGAAGGCCCCCTACATGCCTATTTGTATCCGATTTGACCGACACAATTAGCACACCATTTCCACGTATCAGCCACCTGTTGCCCGAATGCTCCTTAAAAATATGTTACCCACGAGATATTTGACAAGTTGGCCTTATTAGTTAATATTGTATCAGTAGCTAAAGAATAGTCAACAGCCATCTACAACAAATATTGTAAACTACGACGTTCTTTATATTTATGTATGTGCTTACGCTACAACAAATACTGGTAAATTATCAGATCCACAATTCTTCTTACCATAACATAGCGTTTAATTAAATATAAAAGTGCTGCAACCAATAAAACACGAGTTTACCGCAGAAGAATCCAAGAAGCCAGCGAAATTCAAGATAAACAAGATGTGTTTGTGAAACACTATGTACCCTTTTGAGCGATTTTGACCCATATATTTGACCTTGAATGATGACATTGACCTTTCACCACTCAAAATGTGCAGCTCCATGAGATACACTTGCATGCCAAATATCAAGTTGCTATCTTCAATATTACAAAAGTTTTGGCCAATGTTTAAGTTTGTGCAAACATACCAACAAACAAACCAACAAACAGGGCAAAAACAGAATGTCCTCCAGTATAGACTGGGGGACATAAAAAATATACTTCAAAACATCCTGCAGAGCGTTTTTTTGGTAAAAAAAGCCAGACCTTTCTGCGTTCAATCTGTAATAATGCCACCTTGTTATTGAACAAACCAGAACCATTTAGAAAATATTATTATATAAATATTATTAATATAAAATAAATGTTCTGAGCAAATTTCATGATGATTTGGCAACAGCGGTGACTTCTAGTGTTCACAAAGTTTTACTATAACCATAATTTATTAGGAACACTGCTCCTCCCCTTGGCCGCTATGTTTTTCAACCGACCAGAACGAATTTTCGAGCTCACATATTCTGAGCAAGTTTCATGATTGGGCAAAAAAGTGACTTCTAGAATGTTCACGAGGTTTGTTTTTAAGTTAACCTAGTTTCATGAAGATTGTACAATAAATGCATGCTCTAGACCACGGAACCAAAGGGATGACAAAAGCTTAACATGTGCACGTTGTGCTCCTGTGAGCTGAAACAATTTGATCTACCGACTCATCTACAGCAGATTCACACTTTATCGTTTCAATCTTTAAGTAAATAACTTCACTCAAAAGTCAAAGACTTTAAGCTTAGTTGGACATTCTCAAATTTTAAGCAAACTGGGCCCAGCTAAGGTAATAAAAGTAAAAAAAAATCAAGATAAAATTCATATAGTACTTTATTCAGTAAATGAAACATTGCAACCATATGAACAATGTAAAGTTATCAAAGCACACACTTAAGTACATATGTACAATCTTTTATGAAGCACATTGCTTAGAGATGTTAATCAGGATGTTATGAAGGAGTATGCAGTTTACAAGAAGGAAGACAAAGTTATAAACACAACTTTTCAACACAGCTGCATCATATACTGATCAATTAAGTGCAAGGACTTTGAGTGTATTTCACTTTGAATGTTGTGTTGCTCTTTCTTTACTTCACACACCAGCTGGATTTTCTCATCCTTATAAATTAGTGTCATTTTAAAAATACTGTATTTTAGTTTTATTTTTAGTATTTAAACTAGGTATGAACAACAACAGACTTTCAAGTTACAGAAATTAACAAATTGGAAGCCGTTGATTGAAATACCACATCTTATGACGTCATGATGACAAGAACATTGTAGCTTCACATTCAACACCATTAATTAAAACATCACACAAATACAGTGCTTTATCGAGAAGAGTCAGAACTTGATAACCCTACGGTCAATCAATACTCAGTCCTTCAATACTTGCACATTACAACAGCCCTGTGCAATTTGCTAGTGAGTTTCTTCTTTAAACTTTTTTTTATGACTTAAGTCTTGCAATACAGAAAAAGTACTTGGAAAATAGCTCTGCGTCCAATGTTCTGTAAATTATCAAAATTATTCATCCTATAAGAGTCTACAAGAAGATCCCACAGAAAATAGAACTATTTGTAATAATGG
Source organism: Dreissena rostriformis (assembly GCA_007657795.1). Classification (NCBI taxonomy): domain Eukaryota; kingdom Metazoa; phylum Mollusca; class Bivalvia; order Myida; family Dreissenidae; genus Dreissena; species Dreissena rostriformis. The sequence continues at coordinate 78,548 of VMBQ01003484.1, forward strand.
AATTTTAAGTATAAAACAACAACTTCAAAAGGTGAATGCTTATTTGTTAAGTTACACTTAAAGAAACATTAACTAGCAACATATGTAGACACAGGGTAAACAAGAGATGTGTTTGTCAGAAACACAATGCCCCCTACTGCGCCGCTTTGATTTTTTTACCTTTGACCTTGACCTTTCACCACTCAAAATGTGAAGCTCCATGAGATACACATGCATGCCAAATATCAAGTTGCTGTCTTCAATATTGCAAAAGTTATGACCAATGTTAAAAGTTTTCGGACCGACGGACAGACAGACAGTTCAACTGCTATATGCCACCCTACCGGGGGCATAAAAAAATGCTGACAATGTCTGCTTTGATAATGTAGCTACTTCAGTTAGCAGTAAAGCCCTTGCATTCTTCAAGCATCCGCAACATGGAATTCATGATATGATGAACATGTAACACCATAAATTTCAAAACAAACTGAAAGACATTGTGGTAAAATGCTTAACAAATAACTTGTGCACCTGGTACACACTTTATATATTTTACATGTACGCAAGGATACATCCTGCATATTAAAATTAATAAAGTGCACACTATATGTACAAAAATAGTAATATTCACACATAAAAGATGAATTTTCAAAATGCCCTAAATTTATATAATGACAATGAAAATGAAGCCTTAGGCTTATTTTTCATTATATATATTTTTTGTGTTTTTTTTTATGGGATTTTCTTTTTTTCTAAAATGTCCAAAACAGGACAAATTGAGCACCACTGGCACATTATTTGTTGCACATATTTTCCACTAAGTCGGCCAATTAAAAGCAATATCAAAGAACAAAATACATTTCAACAATTGTCATAAAACAAACTTGAAAGCCAAGCAAATATTTACTTTTAATATAAATGCATTAACATCAGTTAAGGCAGCCTTCAAACACGGATACCATTATTAAAACATACAACAAAGTGTTCTTAAGTTTATTGTCACATTCCTCAGATGGTGTCAGATTTATTAAAGTTCAAATGGTCACACAATCTATCCATCATGTCTCAAGACTAGTGACATGTGCACAAAGTTAAATGTGTTATTAAATACACGTTTCTTTTTTTTTAATGGTATCCATGCTTTAAACATACCGATAGTTAACATGTTCAATATATTGAACATGTTTTTTTTCTAGGTTATATGTACATGTCTTGTTAGTTCCCCACATATTTTTATTAAGAAAAAAAAATCTAGATAAAAGACATGATCACCACAATTTACACCAGAACATTTTTGGTAATCCAAACATAAACTTCTGTTTAAGAACGCAAATAAATGCACTTTAAATGGCTATATAAACCAAACATGTATTGCATAGTAATGCATGCATGCAAGCACAATTGGCTGATAATGACACTTGCACATTTTCGTTTAATAAAGTAATTGATCATAACTTCGGCCTGGTTTCCATAAATTATGTAATAGTTACCATAGTAACCATACAGTAGCTTATGAATGTCTGGATCGTCTCAAACTGTTTACTTTGATGTTAATACAAAGGTTGCCATTCATTTAATAAACAAACACAAATTCTGATTAATAATTTGCCAAGAAAAAAGGAGACACAAAATTATATTCAACATCGCTATGACCCTTATAACTAGCCATTATAATGGCATGCAGACTTTTGGTAAAATCACATATTAACAACTTCAAAAAATATTGAGATCACCAAAAATTCATAAAAGCATGTGTAAATAAAAATCAATGCATTAAAATTAATTAATATACATGTTACAAGTAAATACACAGCAAGTACTTAACATTATTCTTGGACATGTTTTGGAAATGAACTCTCAAGAATGTCTAGCAGAGACTTATTTTGCATCTTAAGCTTGCTGTTTTCAGCTTTAAGCTTTTCATATTCAGAAAAGTCTACCATTGTGTTAGTGTCGGCTTCTTCCTGCTTCATCTCAATTGAATCATCAGCCAAGTCACTCTCAGAATTGGATCTTGAAATGTCTCCAGACTTCTGTCTATTCTCTATCTGTTCCAACTTCATTTCAAGTTGAACATAATCTCGCACAAGGTCCTCTTTTGTCTTATTCATCAAATCTTGCATACGGAAATCGTTGAACGTGTCCATAAAGTTCTTCTCCTGAAAACCGTCATTCTCATCATCTTCATAGAAATCTGAGGAAGTCTCAGACGAGTTTGAGGCGTTGGAATCCTTCGAATTATGTCTATGAAGATCTGGCGAAATAGCCTCGTTCTTGCAATGGTCATCCATCAGAAACTGAGTCGTATTGTACGGAGCAACAGGGTGCCCTGAGGCAAAAGCTTCTTCCCGCTTGAGAGTTGCTCTACGGGTCTCTTTCTCTTCCAGGGCCTGCTTCTCTGTCCAGCTCATTTTATCGTACGGTTTCCAGCGCCTATGGTTCTTGCCACCTTTCTGACGTCTACGACGCTTACGCTTCCTTCGACCTTCGTTGTTGTCTGAATCGCTCGTCGGACTCGGACTGTCACCATTTCCAGCCTTGTTTTCTATAGAAGAAAAGAATACCACAATGTTTTAATCATGAAAATACAGTTCATACCAAGGATTTATAATGGTGACAACTATAGAACAATGTTTTAATTTCACCCTGAATTGGGTCAATATGATTTACCAAAAAAAGACTGCTGTCCAGCATTTATAAAGAAGAGACATTTTGTGATGAAAGCTTTTTACTAGACAGTGGTAACCTAGGAGGCTACTAATGTTCGGTTTAACAAATGGACTTGATCCATTTATAACAACTTCATAACATGTTATTAGCAGATGAATAATGGATTAAATAAATTAATAATATAAAATAATCAATGATAACTGAACATTAATATTATGTATGATTGACATATTATGAAGCGAAAACCATTTATGAATTAAACAAAAGTTAGGAATAATTAACGGATGCCGCAAACAACGGATGAGTCATATTAAAGTCAGGCGAAATGGTAAAAACTTAATGCTATTTTGTAAAACTTATATCAGCAGAAGTCAGGATGGTCAGACTTCCAGTTCTCAAAAGTAAAGTTGGAAGATGCAAGTTAATGTTTTATTATTTATTGTATTTTACAACATTATTATTGTTTAAAAATAAAATATGACTCTTTAAGATAAAAATCACAACACTACGTGGATGGCAATGTTTCCAGCTGATCGCATAATTTAATTAAGAAATAAACGACATTGCCATTGACAGCATCATACGTCCAGAAAACACCACCGATTGCCAATGAAATCGTCTGCTTAACTAAAGCCTTAACATGTCTGGCAATGTGTTATATTTTAGAAATTAAAAACAACATATCAGCTATTTAAAATACTGCAATTAACACAATCAACTGAAATAATTATGTGATAAAACAAAGAAAGATTCGGTAACTAAAAGCTATTACATACCTTTATCAGTATTTTTTGCGTCTGCTTCTGTACACTCTTCCTTCAGCATTTTGGACTCGCCCACGTCGGGGGTTTCATCATCTCTATTGTTAATATCGTTAAATGTCATTTTTTCGTCATCCCGTGGACAATCCACCTCCAAAATCTGATCTTCCATATTTTTTGTCATGGATTAGTGAATCTGTCAATGTAAGATTAGCTGTTTTGGGGCAAATGTGCATGATAAATGAACGTGGTCCCACTTGCTGCCAAACGACAACTAACCGCAGTGCTTTGAAAGGGTGGTATTTGTTTGACCAAGTGACTGCTATATCCTTACGCCGAGAAAATAGTTTTATCATAAATACATATATACCTCTCAACTGAGATCTTATTTGTCAACGAGTGTATTGAACGTATGTGATAAGTCATTCATATGCAAATACTTTGGGTACAGAATATGTGAGTATTATTTCTTTAACATTGTATACGTAAGACAATGCGCATAGTTATAAACACGCCTGGTATTCAACTACCGTTGCACTTAATAGTTAAACATTTTTACATGCCGGTTGTAAACGCAGAAAACGTGAATATACACCAATAAATCGATATCCAGTGCCACTGCGTTTATTGGGATTCAGACTTAAAGTGATTCTTAATATCGTATTGGTTGATTTATTCAGTTAATTTGAATTTTTAATTGACAAGTGTGCCTTGGCACTAGGAGGGGGGAATAAAACTGCAAAACTTAAACATTACCGCACTTCCCCTAGGTCAAATAACCGCCCCTAACCATCATTGTGGAAAAGTTTTGTTAGGCGTATTGTCACAAGCCTCTTGTGGCATATTGATAATGACTGTTTCAAATCTTTTTAATAGCTTTCCTCGCAGTAGTCTGTTGATAATCAGCTGACAATAGTCACCACACTGTGACCACAGCAGGGTTCCAATACACATTGTTAAAATAACTTCAGATTGGAGGGGTGTGTGAGAAAAATCTAGGCCTTAAATCGACCATTCAATATTTGACCCATCGCCAAAACCAGTTTTACACTTATGTATACTGGCATCTTACAAGTGGTTACAGTGTAGCGATTAATTGTAAGATGAGGAAAGATCACTGCTATTGATATGATATGTAGGTAATTCAGCCATACTTGACGCCCAAATGGCAATGGAGATCTACCTTGAACAAGGCCTTTAAGAAGAGGTTTTGCAACATATAGACTTTATCTGGACGTCCATAGAACAGTAACTACCTGGTAATACTATTCCTCTCTAGTAGTCGCTACAAATTTATCTGCCGGACAGTTTAATACTTTCAGCGGGTTCCATAAAATGTGTCAACATCAAATATGCGTTGAACTATTGCTCGGGCCATATTTATACTGTAGCAATTTATTGCTTTAACCCCCTGACTTTTACATTAAAGATGTACTATTTCACATAAATGTTTTATTACTTATGTTTTACACCCGTGTTAACTAAACACTACAAAATTTGATTTAAGGTATGTGTCCAGAATCTTAACAGAAAACAGATGCGGATACCTGCAATTGTACAAACAATGACACACGAACTAATTTAGGGGAGTGCCAACGTAGAATGAAAATTGTATGTTTGGCCCATTGTACATAATTATCTATTTACCCGGAATTGACCTCGTCCGAAAGTGACTGAACTTGGCAGAGTTGTCGTTACATGCTCTCAAGTGAATGTAATGTAACCTACGTATACGAGATCGTGGACTCTTTTGAAGAAATCAGATATTTGGATCTAAATTATCTCTTTGGCGAATACCCGGGAAGCCGAGGTAAATTTGACCTTATTTGGCTCAAAATAAAATATTTATCCCGGAAAGATCACAGGGGCCATGGGGGCAGGTCGATACCATAATAATTCATATGTAGTCGTGAAGACGCGGAAACGACCTGTAACTAAACTATCAAATACAACATGTCATTGAGAAATCAGATTCGCTTGTAATTTGTTTCAATACAGACATCAATGTGGTATTATGTTAGATTAATTGTCGACGTTGAAAAACTTTAATTTGACGTCTTACTGTACTGTAAAGACAACATAAATTTGAGTGGACATGTACATTAGTGTCTTCTCTTGTCTCTTCCTCTATTTAGACTTACAGTACTGTACACATATCTATTATAGTGTGTATAGCTTATAGTATACCTTACTATATAACTCCAAAAACCCTATCGGAAGAGAAGTCCTTGTTCTTATCAACTACTTTTATAAAAGGACATCACAGTTTTTCTATGAATATAAACTGATCAAAACAGGGATCACAGACTTGGAACGGTCAATGCAGGAGTAATGCCTCATTTACTCGGTTTTACTGAGAACTGTGGATATTTTGTTTTGTATTTGTGATAAATATATGTTTTTAAACTGAACGGTTGAATTGATGAAAATTAAATGATAATCACGCATAAAAGCATGTCAAGGGAGCTAACCAATAATTGATTTTGAATAAGTGACACGCAGTTTGCTCCCCTATATTGTAATTGTAGAAGCAATTATCGCATGTGAATTTAAGAAAACAAATTAAAATGTTGTTTATTTAGCTCTCTGCCGATAATCGTTCGCATAACGAATGATTTTTAAGAAAAGAGAAAAGAAGCCTATTAGCGATGAGGAATGTCAAATATGCAGAGGTTTTTATGACATGTATTTTAATATGTTATTAAGTGTTAATGGTTTCGGATAAAATCATTTTCGGAATAATGACATTGGCTGCAATTGAATAGCAAGGGTGGTATATTTATTAATTCATATTAATAAATAACATTTATTTGTATATAGCACTTGTGAAGTTAAAGCAAAAACAAAATAATTATCAGTGAGATTAAAGCTATTGTACATGCACGTAACATAGATTTTTATTGCAGCAGAATCCTGCTTTTTGATGCAAGTATTTTACAGTTCTGTCATTTTCACCTTTTGTCCCCATCTAAAGAAATTTCTGTTAACAGTATTCATAATACTGGCAACACTTGTATACACAAAGTCTTAAAAAGCAACACTGTTAGATACAGCACTGCAGCCATAACTAACAAATAATCTGCCTTGCATCACATTTTGATAAATAATGTAGCAAAGAACAGAACTTCAAAAATATGTTTTAAATCGTACAGACAGGTTTTTATTGTGTTGTATTATTCTTTAATTAAAACAAAGCAATATTTGAAGAGCATTTGATAAATATGAAAAAGCATCATAACTATACTCTACAGACCATTATTTCTACCTGTGAAAATCTAATTCGACCATTAATTTTCAAGCAATGGGTAATTTGACTTTTGGTTTTCAAAATCTTTTGCAATCTCAGACTTAAGCTCTTCAAAACGGTAAAAGTCTTTTCAAGACTTGACCCAAGACTTTTGATTTTGTAATTTGCATGGGTAAGAACAAGCCACTGGTTAGCTCAACTGGTAGAGTTCCATGCTAGTGCTCTGGTGGTTATGGGTATGTGCCCCTCACTAGGAACTTTTTATCTTAGGTTTTCTTTAATGGTGTCAGGAGTGCCTTGATGAACAACTAAAGGTTAATGGGAGAAGAATGTAGTATGAGTGGGTAATAAGTACATGTAAGTTGCATCTCTCTTTTCTGTTATAGCCTTCAATGAAGCAACCAAACATGAACCTCGGCCATGGGACAGGACCAGTATAACTGTAGTTGGTATTTTTGGTGCCTTTGTTGCTGGGACTGCTGCCCTGACGGTCTCGTTCATTTCTCCAGCGTTCCGTAAAGTCTGCCTGCCATATGTGCCAGCGACTACACTGCAGGTGACTTTGGCATCTTCGTTTGTTATAAACTTGAAACACATTAACCAACAAAACTGGATGGGTACTAAAACAAAACAAAGTTCATGCAGCAGCTCTTTAATTCATTGAGAAAACACAACTTTGGGAACTTTTTTATTTTTAGCTCAATTAAGAAAGAGCTTGCTAAAACACCCTGCTCACAAACAGACAGATTGACAATTTTGCAACTTTTTGGTCACATATTAAAAAGTAGCAAAATAACACTAAAGACATAGACCCATTCTAAAGATATAGTAACATTTAAGTCAGCTTCCAGTGTGTTTTTTCAACATTATGGGGAAAGGTGGTTGTGCCCTTCAGATGGTGAATTTTGAGCTGAAAGATTATTTAGATACGCAGGCTTACATGTTTAGTCTTCTTTGTTATAAAATATTATTCAAATACTTTGCTACAAATGCTAAATTAAATAATACTGAAAATGGTTTGATGAAAATTGCTGAGATTATGTATGAAAATGCCTCTTATTTTCTCAAATTTAATTCAAATTAGTTTTTTATCCCCAGCCAAAGGCGGAAGGATATAGAATTGGATTGTCCGTCAGTCCGTCCGTCCGTCCCTCCGTCTGTCACTAACTCATCAAGGCTATATCTCAGAAACTTCATCAGATATCAACATGAAACTTCATGGGGATATAGATATCAATGAGGAGAAGTGCCATGCACAAAAACCATAACCTTACACTTTCTTAAATAAGAGTTATTGCCTTTTGCTTTTTATACGCCCGTTTTTTTCAAAATGGGACGTATTATATTTTTATGCCCCCTTTCGAAGAATAGGGGGTATATTGCTTTGCACATGTCGGTCTGTCGGTCGGTCGGTCGGTCTGTACACCAGGTGGTTTCCGGATGATAACTCAAGAACGCTTAGAACTAGGATCATGAAACTTCATAGGAACATTGATCATGACTCGCAGATGACCCCTATTTATTTTGAGGTCACTAGGTCAAAGGTCAAGGTCACAAGTCAAGGTCAGAGTTACTGGAAATAGGAAAATGGTTTCCGGATGATAACTCAAGAACGCTTACGCCTGGGATCATGAAATTTCATAGGTACATTGGTCATGACCGGCAGATGACCCCTATTGATTATCAGGTCACTAGGTCAAAGGTCAAGGTCACAGTGACCTGAAGCAGTAAAATGGTTGACTGGAAATAGGAAAATGGTTTCCGGATGATAACTCAAGAACGCTTACGCCTGGGATCATGAAACTTCATAGGGACATTGGTCATGACCGGCAGATGACCCCTATTGATTTTCAGGTCACTAGG
>VMBQ01003485.1:13993-64731 GCA_007657795.1 Dreissena rostriformis
TTAAACATTACTTCTTCCGTTACTAGATACAAGCCACGTGTTTTCAGTATAAGCGTTCTAAACATAGATGGTGACGTCACTGCGTAATTGTTATTAAGACCGGTGTGTAACGCGTAGTTGTTTATTCAGGCCTTTATTCATTTATAACATTTATATAATAAAAAATACAACAATACAGCGAATTTAAAATTAGATTAAATGCAATACCTGACAAAGAAATGTTTTATTGCGTCATACGCAGTCATGTAAAAAACGTGCTTCACGGGGACTTTCTGAAACCGGGCAAAAATGAAAGTGAATTTCTGTTAACAATTACTCGGCGTTTGCATGTAAATAAATCGTCTGGATTATTAAATTAATTTCTCTCACACGTGCGAACATAAACTGCTTTTAATTTTTTACTCAGCGATGTTGGACTTCAGATGTGTGAACAACTATCCTTTGCCCTTACGCAGCGGGAAATAATGACGTAGTAGATTAAAGTCAATTAACAACCACATTAAACAATGCCGCCTTTTCGGTTTGACCGCGAACGTGAGACAATCGATATGATAACAGGACCCCTGTTAATTGATCGATTTTGACACGTAGCGTAGTCTGCCTATTCGGGTAGGCATTGTCATGGAGACGCTGCATATATACACAGATTCGAGGTGCAGTTAAGCCTAAGATAAGGTACATGTATATGGATTTTTGTAAATTCCGGGACATTTGACAGATTTCCGGGACAGCGGGACAAGTTCTTCATTTCCGGGACTGTCCCGGACAATCCAGGACGTATGGCATGTATGTTTCATGTGAAATAATGGATGTCAGTACCACAAATTCAATTAAATGTATTTTTACAACTTCTCGCGGAATTTGTTTTTTTCTCCCTAAATAAAGAATAACTTAAGAATAGAGAATAGACTTAGAACCAAGAAAAATATGCCCAGTATTTGAACATATACAGGCTACTTTTAGTGATTATGCAATTTACAAACGTTTTACATTAGGAATGAGGTTAAAGAGGTGGTTAGTGCCAAGTTTGACTCAGAATTTAAGCAATTCTTGAATATTCAAATTTAAAGAATATTCTTTATTCTAGACTTTAGTCTAAGAATGGGTTGGTGTATACGGTCCCTGATCTTAAAAACTAAGTCTCAAGACTGCAGAATATTTCAAAATATGTATTTAGCCATGCATGATAATCAGCCTCAAAGAAATCACTAGATCTCTCTAGACTCTAGTCTCTAGTTAAAGGTTTTTAGGAACAAGTTGAACAGTTTGCGTTCATTATTATTCAGGGATTTTCAATTATAATAAACTTTTATACAAAACAAATACAAAACAAATAGGTTTACACTCAATTTCCAAATTGACACGAACTGACATAGCAAGGTAAAGCTGAAAGCTCAGTAAGTAACATACCTGGACATATTTCATGTCAACACCCAAAATATTTACCTGTGAAAATAGTCCGTCAATTAATATCTGTACTTTATTCAATGACACGGGCTAACAGACAATAAAGAAACTATATGTATTGAAATAGTGTATCCAATTATTTTACAATTACCTTAATAAAATATTCCACGGAGAAAGTTACTTAAATCTGACTTCTAAACTGTTGATTTTGTTCATTCAAGATGGCCGACTAACTAGGTCATTTGGGCCGCTTAGATCATCTACAATTACTTACAGAAATCAAAGGACTGAAAGGCTATTCGACGAGTTAAATACAGCATCTTGAGGAGTGTTTACGTAACTGTGAAAATATGCTAATGGCCCTTTTATAATTATTCTGATACTTAATAGATTATCAAAATTTAATGAAATATTTATTAAAAAAGGATCAGACAGAGTTGTCATTTCATATGGTGTTTTTTAGTTAACAAGTTCAGGAATGTTATTTGAAACTTAATAATTCAATAACGTTTCATAAGTATACCTTTAAAAGCTACAGTACCCTCCAAGTCATTCTGAAACGGAAAGTAAATTTCTTTTCCAGATGATTAATGCGATAGCTTCCATTTGCGTGATGGCATCATTTCAAAAGACACTATTATTTTTGATGTTTGATCAAAGTTTTATTTCTTTGTGTTCTTTTATTAGAAAAATAGTTTCATACTGAAAAACAGCAGTTGTTAATTGATTTATTTGAAACTTTTGTTTGATGTGTTATACTAGTTTGATTATTTGTAGGGCATACACATTTCCTTGTGCATTTCATGTCCATAAGTGTTAATTGTTTAAGACTTATACTGTACAGAAAACTATTAATTTTCTGCTGCATAATGTAGTTTTTTTGTTGATTTACAATCTACATGTGGCTTTTGAAAATCAAAATCACAAAAAGGTGAAATGTTTAAGGTATTTTGAAATGTTGAACATGATAAACTTGGACCCCACTCTGAACATTCAGTGGACATTTGTAAATATTTAAAAGCAGCTGTCAAAGTGTCAAATGATGTTTTTAATATACATAAAAATTATGTATGTTAACTTATTCCATGGGAAACAACTTCAAAATACCTTTCAAAAGTTTAAGATTTTCATGGACGTTTTCAGCAAAACATGAAAAGATTCTGTTAAAATGTTAAAACATGAAACCCTTATTTTACAGTGGAAAAAATGACAAAGGGCTATTCTCATGGAAAAATTAGTAGCAGCCAAAATAGGTTTAAATTTTTTCAGCTGTAATAATTTTAGCCAAATTCACCAAGACCAATTAAAGTGGCTTTGGGTCGATACAATATAAGGAAGCATTATATTCTACAGTAAAAAAAATAAAGTAAAAACTGCTTCCTTTACTAGCACTTATACAATGGTACCTTTTTCAGCTGTGAAAATTTAAGCATTATCTGACCAATCAGTTATAGGGTGTTGAGTTCACAAAATTTGGGGCACTTTATCTTATTATACTGAAAAACAAAAGACGAAGGGCTAATTCTGCCAAAACAAGTCACAGTCAAAATTCCTTTCACCTACATTACCCTTACATTAAAGAGACCTTTTCAAGTTTTGGTAAAATAAATTATGTTGAAGTTATGATATTTGCGAGGAAACAGTAATACTACACATTAACCATGCTCTAAAATATCCATTATATGCATCTTTTGACGATTTAAAATCCTAAAAATTATAAAGTGTTACAAAAGCGAAACGATCGAATAATTTGGAGAGTTCTGATGTTATCGTTATATTTTGTGACATACAAGGATTGCTTATATAATGTATAAAAAACACCACTGCACACTGCATGAACACGGATGGTCAAGTGGTTTAAGTGCTAGACTTTTACTCCAAGGGTCAGTGGTTCGAGTTGCGGATTACTTTTTTTCTTTCTTTAACCCATTTATGCCGAGTGGACTCTCCTATCCTTCTAAATTGGATCAATTTATTTCCAAAATTAGGGATGTCTAGTATATTTATTTGTATATTTATAATTTTTCTTACAGAAATTCCTTTAGGCAAACAGCGCAGACCCTGATGAGACGCCGCATCATGCAGCTTCTCATCTGGGTCTATGCTGTTTGCCACGGCCTTTTTTTCTAGACGCTAGGCATGAATGGGTTAATGTTTTTTGTTTTTTTTTACTAGAAATATTTAGTTCCAATGTTAACATTTATCGAATTAAAGCATTTAATGACAATCTTCAGTACATGCCAAAATCTGTGAAAAGGTCCCTTTAACTTAAAACCATTCAGCTGCGAAAGTTTGAGCTAAAAAAACACCCAGCATGTTAAGAGAAGATAAGTGCACAAACTCATGGTAAAGAACCCTGGACATCATGAGAGCCAAGCAAGATCAATATGTCATGTGGCAAGACCATAGAGTGAAACAGATGGTTTGCTTAGTTGAAGACCCTATGTTCTGACCGGAGTAATTGGAACTAATGGAAATGGAAATAAATACAGATTATTCGGAGACATACATATGGACCAACAAGTGCAATGCATTATGCCACTCACTTGTGAATTTTAAACATTCTGACCAAGTTTCATCGAGATTGTGGAATCAAGAGTGTTAACAAGGTTTTTTCTTGAATTTGACCCAGTGACCTAGTTTTTAACCCACATGACTATAGTACTTGGCCTAGATATTGTCACGAAACATTCTGACCAAGTTTCATTTAGATTGAGCATAAAGTCTTGCCTAAAGAGTTGGTAACAAGCTAACAGTTTACAACACACAACCAACGAAGCTGGATGCCTGACATTGACTGATAACAATAGCTCAACTTAAGCCTTTATGGCTCAGGTGAGCGAACAAGTATGGGAAACACTTCACTTCTAATGCTTGTGTCATGTAATTTATTTTTATTGTTCAAACAACCGGTTGGTGGTGGATAGCACATTTCAAAGAAAAGGCCAAAGTCAAAGTAAATGTTGGTGGATGGGGTGATATATATATATATATATATATATAGGGTGTTAGGTCATTGTCATTAGCCACTAGTTTCCAAGTATAAAAGAGGTACATGTAGTAAAAAGCAGTGTTAGAACTAACAGTAAATTCTACTTAACCTGTCACAAAGTGAAAGACAGAGGAAAAAATAGGGGTAATTACTACAAGCCTGGGGCAGAAAATCAAGGGGAAAGTTTAATTGACCAGTTCTCTGGGAAAACGCTGCTTAATGCATATGACTAAAGTTTCCGCTTACATGTAATTTTCCTTTAAAGAAAGTCTCTTTCAAACGAAAATCCAGTTTAGGTGAAAACTGTCCTTCCTGATTAGCCTGTGCGGACTTCATTAAGCCCGGTTTTCATAGAGTGCTGCTTAATTATTATTGAAAACAAACATCACTGAATTGTTTAAAAAGTAAGATCGATGCTTTAATAACCCTTAAAGAAAATTTTAGATTATTGGTAACTTGTTCAGATATTTTTCGGAAATATCAAATTATAAAATACATATAGCACATTACCTTATGTATGTATGCAATAACCTCTGCATGTGAGACATTTTCCAGGGATTTTCCATTGACTTCAATAATTTCATCACCAACAAGCAAACTGGCTTTCTCTGCGGGTGAACCTGAAAACAGAGAAAAAATATTTGAGCCACACTCTTGGAAAAAGGGGCTTAATGCATTTGCGTAAAGTGTTGTACCAGATTAATTAGCACAGGCTAATTAGGGACGACTCTTTCCGCCTAAACTGGATTTTTGCTAAGAAAATACTTTTTTTAAACGAAAAATACCATAAAATCTGAAAGTGTCGTCCCTCATTAGCCTGTGTGGACTGCACAGGCTAATCTTGGACGACACTTTAAGCACATTTAATAAGCCCCGAATTCCCAGAGCGTGGCTTTTTTCTTTTAATAGATGCAAAACTGTGCATAAAATTTAAAAATCTTGAATTATTGGAAGCATACAGTAAAGGGAAACAAATCTTCATCAAAACTGAAATACATGATAAGATTTGTGTCCCTTACAATGCCATATATAACATGTAAATCATGTAATAACTGGATTATTTTAAAGAGCTATACTATCCACAAATAAAAGAATGCGTGTGTGTTATTTTATAAGGTCCTATACTTATAATTTATGAGGTCCTCCCGTGCATGATGTTGCATTATATGAGCACCTGGATTGTGTCCCAACACTCCTACATCATTACCTTGCTAGACATACAAAAGGAGAATTTTGAATTGTGACTGGAATTTCCAGCTTTTTATATTTTACTAAAAGACATAATATTTTGGTGACCTTGTGCTGTGGGTGGACACTGAAGATACCAAAGGAAACGTCCCCAAAAGGGTGTCAAACAACTAAACTCACTAGCACCAGGAGTGGTAAATGAACCTGGGTGGCCATAACTGGCCAAGGTGCGAAGCACCTGTTCCAACCATTAACTGAAATACTCAATGGCAGCAAACTACAGTAGGTTCCGCTTGATTCTATAGCCCATTTGTCACGTCCGAATATTCAATTATCCGGATTATTCAATTATACGGAATCAGTTATATTTCCAATGTTATGAACGTTTTTATTTTCTCGGAAAAATCCGGGAAAAAACGCATCGTACCGAAGAACGAGGGTCCTAGAAATTGGTCCGTATTCCGTGTTTTGTTGAATTCTCAAATGCGCATAATTAAATGTGCTATCCGAAACACTCTTCCCTATTTAATTTTTACTCGACGTTATCATATTCTTCAAATAATCTGCAAATGTACAGTGTGTTTTAATCCTTTCTCTCGATAAAAGCGAGCGCAAATTATTCCCTACATGTTCAATGTCACGTCAAACGCATGAAAAGCATGGGTGTATTAAATTTCCGTTAAATGTTTCGTGATAAATTTTAACAGAATGATATCGCTTATGATTTGGAATTGACATTTCCTCAAAATTCATTGCAAATCAAACACTCGGTCATTTACATAAGTCATTATTGAAACAGTTATTGTACTGTTTACTGATGAAACAGAAAATCTGGACGAAACTGGATTAAATGTTGGGTGTTGTGAAAACATGCTAAGGTTCTACTGACCTATTGTGTAGACTGCGATATTTCAACAAAAGGGATTAAAATGTGCGAAAGCGACTCTTTGCGGATCATGGAGCGTGTCTGTCAAAATCGTTGATACGATGCGTATCCTTGGAGATTTATGAGATTCTACGCTGGATTATAGTGTGCAATCAATAATTGGCTATTCAATTAACTGGAATACGCCATATTTCCTTTCAGATTAAGCGATGTTTTTACAATGGGAAGAGATGCAAATGGTTTGGTGTTTTCAATTTCTGTTCAATTAACCAGATTATTTGATTATCCGATATTCAATTAAGTGGAATCTACTGTACTACACTTCATCAGTTATCCGATCCAGATAATTGATGACTTCACTACTATATAATAAAGTTTACATGTAATATTCAGCTTTTTTCTTTTTCTTAAGTTTTGTTACCAGCAAATAAATTTTCTAGAGGAGTCATGCTGATTGTATTATTTAATATGCAGCTATATAATAAAGCTGCAAATTGCGATTGACAACATTTTGTAGGATTGATCTCCATCATAAATGAAGTTATCTACACATGAGCTTACATACATAGGAGCCTCACTCTGGGAATACGGGGCTTGATTCATGTACATAAAGTGTCATACAAGACTGCACAGGTTACTCAGGAACGACACTTTCCACCTAGATTTGGTTTTTGTTAAGAAGAGACTTCCTTTAAACGAAAAAATCCATAAAAGTGTAGAGTGCCATCCCTAATTCATCTGGGACAACACTTAACCCTTTGAGTGCTGGAACCGGATTTTAAAGGTTTTTGCAAACAGTTTGGATCCAGAAGAGACGCCACAGAACGTGGCGTCTCATCAGGATCCAAACTGTTTGCTATTATGATAGTATTCTTTGAAAAAAATCAAAGAAAATGCTAATTTTAGAAATTCAGCAGACGACATTTTAGCNATCTTGAATTATTGGAAGCATACAGTAAAGGGAAACAAATCTTCATCAAAACTGCAATACATGATAAGATTTGTGTCCCTTACAATGCCATATATAACATGTAAATCATGTAATAACTGGATTATTTTAAAGAGCTATACTATCCACAAATAAAAGAATGCGTGTGTGTTATTTTATAAGGTCCTATACTTATAATTTATGAGGTCCTCCCGTGCATGATGTTGCATTATATGAGCACCTGGATTGTGTCCCAACACTCCTACATCATTACCTTGCTAGACATACAAAAGGAGAATTTTGAATTGTGACTGGAATTTCCAGCTTTTTATATTTTACTAAAAGACATAATATTTTGGTGACCTTGTGCTGTGGGTGGATACTGAAGATACCAAAGGAAACGTCCCCAAAAGGGTATCAAACAACAAAACTCACTAGCACCAGGAGTGGTAATTGAACCTGGGTGGCCATTACTGGCCAAGGTGCGAAGCACCTGTTCCAACCATTAACTGAAATACTCAATGGCAGCAAACTACAGTAGGGTCCGCTTAATTCTATTGCCTATTTGTCACGTCCGAATATTCAATTATCCGGATTATTCAATTATACGAAATCAGTTATATTTCCAATGTTATGAATGTTTTTATTTTCTCGGAAAAATCCGGGAAAAAACGCATCGTACCGAAGTACGAGGGTCCTAGAAATTGGTCCGTGTTCCGTGTTTTGTTGAATTCTCAAATGCGCATAATTAAATGTGTTATCCGAAACACTCTTCCCGATTTAATTTTTACTCGACGTTATCACATTCTTCAAATAAACTGCAAATGTACAGTGTGTTTTAATCCTTTCTCTCGATAAAAGCGAACGCAAATTATTCCCTACATGTTCAATGTCACGTCAAACGCATTAAAAGCATGGGTGTATTAAATTTCTGTTAAATGTTTCGTGGTAAATTTTAACAGAATGATATCGCTAATGATTTGGAATTGACATTTCCTCAAAATTCATTGCAAATCAAACACTCGGTCGTTTACATAAGTCATTATTGAAACAGTTATTGTACTGTATACTGATGAAACAGAAAATCTGGAAGAAACTGGATTAAATGTTGGGTGTTGTGAAAACATGCTTAGCGGTTCTACTGACCTATTGTGTAGACTGCGATATTTCAACAAAAGGGTTTAAAATGTGCGAAAGCGACTCTTTGCGGATCATGGAGCGTGTCTGTCAAAATCGTCGATACCATGCGTATCCTTGGAGATTTATGAGATTCTACGCTGGATTATAGTGTGCAATCGATAATTGGCTATTCAATTAACCGGAATACGCCATATTTCCTATCAGATTAAGCGATGTTTTTACAATGGGAAGAGATGCAAATGGTTTGGTGTTTTCAATTTCTATTCAATTAACCAGATTATTCGATAATCCGATATTCAATTAAGTGGAATCTACTGTACTACACTTCATCAGTTATCCGATCCAGATAATTGATGACTTTACTACTATATAATAAAGTTTACATGTAATATTCAGCTTTTTTCTTTTTCTTAAGTTTTGTTACTAGCAAATAAATTTTCTAGAGGAGTCATGCAGATTGTATTATTTAATATGCAGCTATATAATAAAGCTGCAAATTGCGATTGACAACATTTTGTAGGATTGATCTCCATCATAAATGAAGTTATCTACACATGAGCTTACATACATGGGAGCCTCGCTCTGGGAATAGGGGGCTTCATTCATGTGCATAAAGTGTCATACAAGACTGCACAGGTTACTCAGGAAGGACACTTTACACCTAGATTTGGTTTTTGTTAAGAAGAGACTTCCTTTAAACAAAAAAATCCATAGAAGTGTAGAGTGCCATCCCTAATTCAACTGGGACAACACTAAACACAAATGACTTAACCCTTTGAGTGCTGGAACTGGATTTTGAAGGTTTTTGCTAACAGTTTGGATCCAGTTGAGACGCCACAGAACATGGCGTCTCATCAGGATCCAAACTGTTTGCTATTCTGATAGCATTCTTTGAAAAAAAAATCGAAGAAAATGCTAATTTTAGAAATTAAGCAGACAACATTTTAACAGACGACAAATTTCCCAGCATGCAAAGGGTTAAAAGAGCATCAGTCATAATGTTTGTGTAACTACATTTACAACGATGAAATTAACGTTCATTCACGGGAATAAAATAAGTAGCACAATATTTCATTACAAGACAAACTCCTGGTTTGGAGGTCCAGTTTTTAGTCCAAACAAGGACAAGTAACTCATGAAATACAAATTACAGGGTTACCTACCTGCTGTAGTGGATTTCTTGATCAATAGAGAACAACCATTTATTGAATTTCAAATACACGATACCTTTGATGTTGTTGTTTTTTGAGGGATGGCCAAACAAAACTTAATGCAAAAATGTCACTTACTCAGACAATGATGACATAAAGAGGCTTGCTCTGGTAAAACAGGGCTTAATGCAAGTGCGTTAAGTATTGGCCTAGGTTAGCCTGTGCAGTCCACACAGGCTAATCTGGGATGACACTTTTCACCTAAACTAAATTTTCGCTAAGAAAAGGCTTCCTTTAAACAAAAAATACCATAAAAGTGGAAACAGTCATCTCTGATTAGCCTATGCAAACATCACAGGCTTATCTGGGGCAACACTTTAAGTACATGCATTAAGCCCTGTTTTTCCAGATCGAGGCTCAGGAGACAAAAGTCCAGCTTATTCAAACAAGTTATATTTCAGAACCCCAATCAGAAGCATCATAGCTTACCTACAAGTTTCACCTTATGATCCTTTGTTTCTATAATCATGATGACATAGCCATCAAGTTCCATGGTATGTGAAATATCCCTTCTATCCCTATCCCTTCCTAATCACACAAACAAGCTCAAAGCCTTCTAGGCTTGCAGTTGTCTTCAAACGTTCTGTTGTTTTTCTGCCACAATAGTCTACTGTACTGAATGTACTTTTCCCCCAGACACTACCGTTCATTAATATCTGATACTGTGTTTACAATTTGTCACATTGTTATAGGCACAATTTGTCACTTTTGATCATCTTAGAAACCTCGGTTACATCTTCATAATTTTTATTTTTTGGACAAGTACACACAGACCATTCGCAATTAGCCGTGTAACTACCTCACTAATTTGCTTAAAGCTTTCTTAATTATTATTTTTTTCAATGGATGAAAAATTAATGATCGAAAAACGAGCTTGAATAATAAAAGTTCAGAAGAAATGGTACCAAAAATGAACGAAATTTGAGTTTTAGACATAACAATTATTAATTATAGCACAGTTGAAAACTCATTCATGCATCAAATACATATAAACTGTTAGAAAATCCTCACTATTCTGAACAGATAAGTTTATATGACACATAGACACAATTGGTCATTCTGCAACAAACACAAGTAATGTCACGTTTTTGTATCGGTTTGGCGAGTGGAAAACAATTTTTATTGAAGATTATCCTCCTTTTAATCAAACATTATCCAAGGAGCACTTTCTATTCTGTGATGGCTGATGGGCAACTTTGGGCATAACAATCCAACTGCTATCATACATAACCATCAAGTGCTGCATTCTTACAAGTTCCCCAAACCCTGTAACTGTCTGTCCAATCTTTTCCATCCTGATAAATGTGTTTATATTTCTTGCCATTGCCAGGCATTTCATCATGTCTCATTAATTCAATGAAACAGTTGCTCGCAGGCGGAGAATTGCAGACGGAAAATTTAATTTCCCCAGTAAATTCATGACAGATCGGAGTTTGCCATTTCTAATTCCTAGATCTCTAAAAGCTTTGGCAACTCAATTATGGGTAACTTCGTTCTAAAAACCCAGTAAGACGACAAGTTCAACAAACAAATTTCATCTCCCAAATGTTGTTCAAATAAATCGTTTTCTGAGAACTGCATGACCGAAAACCAAGGATTTATTGTGTATATTTAGTTATGAAATGTTAAGACACCATTATGTCTCTGTGCCAAATTCAAGCCCTCTAGAGATAAGTATCCTATTCTAGACTTCTAGTAATATAAGTATCCTATTCTAGACTTCTCGTAATATGTATCCTATTATAGACTTCTAGTAATAAGTATCCTATTCTAGACTTCTAGTAATAAGTATCCTATTCAAGACATCTAGAGCAATTGTCCAATGCTAGACCTCTAGCAATACATATCAAATTTGAAACCTCTAGAGATAGTGTTCATTTCAACACCTTTAGAATTGGATATCCTAAGCTTCCAATTCTAGGTTTCTAGTAAAAGTGTCCAATTCTAGACCTCTAGTCATACTGTCCAGTTCTAGACCTCTACTGAAAAAGTTCAAATCTCGATCTCTAGTGAAAGTGTTCAATTCTAGACATCAAGTGAAAGTGTACAATTCTAGATCTCTAGAGATAGTTTCCAACTCTAGACCTCTAGTAAAAGTATCCAATTCTAGACATCTAGTGATAGTATGCAATTATAGACCTCTTGAGATAGTGTTCAAGTATACAACTCTAGGGAGTGTGTCAAAAACTATACCTTTAGTGATAAGTATCCAATTCTAGACCTCTAGGGATAGTGTCCATTTCTAGACCTAAACAGATCTCTAGTAAAGTGTCAAATTATAGACATCAAAAGAAAGTGTACAAATCTTGACATCTAGTGATAGTATCCAACTCTTGACCTCTAGAGATAGTTTTCAATTCTAGACCTCTAGAGATAGTATCCAATTATAGACCATTAGAGATACTGTCCGATTCAAAATCTCTTATTATAATGTCAAATCTTTGACCTTCAGTGATAAGTGTCCAATTTTAAACCTCTAGAGATAGTCTCCAATTCTAGACCTTTAGTGATAAGTGTCTGATTCTAGATCTCTAGTGAAAGCGACCCATTCTTGACCTCTTGTGAAAGTGTCCAATTCTAGACCTTAAGTGATAAGTGTCCAATTCTAGACCTCTAGTGAAAGTGAGCCATTCTAGAACTCTAGTGGTAAGTATCCAATTTCTATACCTTCAGTGATAATATTCATTTCTAGACATCTAGTGATAGTGTTTAATTTTAGACCTCTAGTGATAAGTATTCAATGTTAGATCTCTAGTGATAATTATCCAACGCTAGACCTCACATGAATGTTCCCAATTCCAGACCTCTAGAGATTGCGTCCAATTCTAGACATCTAGTGATAAGTATCCAATTCTAGAACTCTTGAGAAAGTGTTCAATTATAGACCTCAAGCGATGGTGTCAAAAACTATACTTTTAGTGATAAGTATCCAATTCTAGAACTATTGTAAAGTGTCCAATTCTAGACCTATACAGATCTCTAGTAAAGTGTTTAATTAAAGACATCAAAAGAAAGTGTACAAATCTTGACCTCTAGTGAAAGTATCCAAGTCTAGACCTCTAGTGATAGTATCCAAGTCTAGACCTCCAGTGATTGTATCCAAGTCTAGACCTCCAGTGATTGTATCCAAGTCTAGACCTCCAGTGATAGTATCCAAGTCTAGACCTCTAGTGATAGTATCCAAGTCTAGACCTCTAGTGATAGAATCCAAGTCTAGACCTCAAGTGATAGTATCCAAGTCTAGACCTCCAGTGATAAGTTTCCAAGTCTAGACCTCTAGTGATAGTATCCAATTCTAGACCTCTAGTGCAAGTGTCTAATTCAATACCTTTACTGATAATATCAAATTCTAGGAGATAAGTCATAGTTTCGAAATCGAGATATCTAGTGAAAGTGTACAATTCTATACCTCTAGTGATAGTGTGTAAGTTTATACCGCTAGTGATAGTGTGCAATTTAAGACCTCTAGTGAAAGTGTTTAATTATAGACAGTGACCTCTAGTGATAATATTCAATTCTAGACGTCTAGTGATAATATTCAATTCTAGACCTCTTGTGAATATTTCCAATATTTGTTATGTATTTATAATAGGAATGAGAACGAATATTTGACTATTAAATTATTTAACTATTTGAAAACTAGCCTAATACCAGTAATCAAATCCGAAATTCTAATAAGAATATTAGATGTTTTAAATAAAAGCAGAAGTCGATAAAACTTTAAAGTCGCTTTAAGTTTTTATGCACGACTGTTGTGTATTAGTCAATGATTTGATAAAGCTGTTGTCATGGTTTTGATAATTGGTATACAGGATGGTTTCAGCATCTTTGCCAAGTTTAGTGTCAATAACAGTTTCCGTTCGGCTGAGATGCATTTTGTCCCAGTAAATCACAAAAATCAAAGACACTTATAGTGATGTAAATACATGTATTAACAGTTCCAGATTATCCATTAGGGAGAGTAGGCAACTGACTATGGGCCCCGTGTCTTTTAGGGGCCCCATGAGACTGTTATTATTTCATATCAATGTCATGTTCCTTGGCACGGGTAGGCTAGTTGAAACGAGTGAAATCAACTGGGCGCTGGCGTTCTAGTAGGCACTAGGCCGTTAGGGGCCTGGGGCGTGGGACCCAAACGTTTCACTGCCTAA
Source organism: Dreissena rostriformis (assembly GCA_007657795.1). Taxonomy (NCBI): domain Eukaryota; kingdom Metazoa; phylum Mollusca; class Bivalvia; order Myida; family Dreissenidae; genus Dreissena; species Dreissena rostriformis. The sequence goes on from VMBQ01003485.1 coordinate 27,897, forward strand.
GAGCCTCCACAGTGCTTAATCCGGCACTGTGTAAAAACGACGCAATATTTAACCTGACAGCACCCATAAGGCCGTCATTCGAATCTAGGGGCTTAAGAATATTTGAATCAAGTTGGATAAAGTTAAAGAAATGTGGCGTGTTCTGAGAAAACTGGGCAAAATGCTTGTGCGTAAATTGTCATCCCAGATTAGCCTGTTCAGTCCGCACAGGCTAATCGGGGATGACAATTTCCGCTTTTATGGAATTTTTGGTTTAAATAATGATGTCTCTTCTAAGCGAAAATCCAGTTTAGGCCGAAAGTGTCGTCCCAGATTAGCCTGTGCGGACTGCACAGGCTAATCTGGGATGACACTTTACGCGCAAGCATTTTGCCCCGTTTTGTCAGAACACGCCACAAATCTTCAAATATGATTTAGGATTCGTTCACATCCCTAATTTATAACTCTTATATTTATACTAACCTAAATAATAATTTAATTAAAGAAAGCTATTCCATCTGACTTTCGAAACTCATTTTCCCTTCCAAATAAATGTGTTGGCTTGTTTGATGACAAAAACTGTATCATGTCTCATTGATTTGAAACATAAATCTTTCTGGAATTACAATAATGACAGAAGCGCAACAGGACAATATTGGCACCAGGAGGCACAAACATAATTTAACTTCTTCTTATATGAGCCTCCTTCTGAGAAAAGGGGGTTTAATGCATGTGCATAAAGTGTCGTCTCAGATTAGCCTGTGCAGTCCGCACAGTTGGATCAGGGACAACACTTTCCGCCTAAAGTGGATTTTTGCCAAGAAGAAACTCTCTTTAAACGAAAAAAAATAACATAAAATCGGAGAGTGTCGTCCCTGATTAGCAAGGCTAATCTGGGAAGACACTTTACGCACATGCATTTAACCCCATTTTCTCAGAGCGCGACACATCTGTATGTCAAGATACAGGCTTCTAGCACTGCAAGATGGGATATTTTAACCCTTTGAGGGCTGGAACCGAATTTTGAAGGCCTTTGCAAACAGTTTGGATCCAGATGAGACGCCACAGAACGTGGCGTCTCATCAGGATCCAAACTGTTTGCTATTCTGATAGTATTCTTTGAAAAAAAATCGAAGAAAATGCTAATTTTAGAAATTTAGCAGACAACATTTTAGCAGACGACAAATTTCCCAGCATGCAAAGGGTTAATCTAAAGATCTATTGAATGCAAAGAAACTCAATAACAGGGGAATCTAAATAAAGGCATTCTAAGACTTCGGAAGGCACAGCGTAACAATAATACTTGTATCTCATCAGCAGCCAGGCTTCATTATGTCATCTTCTGCAGCAAATTTGCTTGAGGCAAATACTGGAACATGTTTTTAAGTTGGTCGAGTATTATTTTGTACCAGCAAGCAAGTGAGACCTTTTGCAGATATTGCAAAAATTGTTTTTTGTATAGGCAAAATTCACGAAACTTTATTCCCATTTTAAAAGTAGCACTAAATAAACAATAATACTGTCATCTCATCAGCTCATCAGCGGCCATGTTACATTTTGTGGTCATGTGCGACTTATTTGTTTTGAAGGGACCTTTTCAAGTTTTGGTAAATTGAAAAAATAAAAATAAAAATGTTTCAGATTTGCAAATTTTCGTTGTAGTTATGAAAAAAAAAAAATATATATAAAATACACCACTTACTTTATGAGCACAGATGGCCAAGTGGTTGAAGCGCGTGACTTTTATGCCAAGGGTCAGTGGTTCGACCCCAGTTGAGGATTACCTTTTTTTCATTCTTTAGTTTTATTCTATTTTTTTTTACTGGAGCTATTTAGTTCTTATGCTTACATTTATCAATTTAAAGCATTTAATGACAAACTTCAATACATGCCAAAATCTGTGAAAAGGTCCCTTTAAGCAAATCATGAAACATGCTTTTGAGTTGGTTAAGTACCATTTTGTACTAGCCAACAAGTGAGGCCCTTTGCAATTGTTTTTTTTTATCTAAGCACAATTCAGACTGCATTATTCCCTTAAAAAAAAAGAAGAACTTAATTTGTGTAAAACATATCATTTATTCAACTATATTTTGATGTATACGCCGTATAATCTGTACAAGAATAAAGTAAAAAATTAATTTAATCATTTCTGTATACCTGCAGTTTGGATGTTCTTAACATGTAAAAACATACAAAATAGTGATAGTTAATAAATATGAAAAAGCTGTCACTCGATGTGTTGAATGCCCCTGGGTTTTTGTTTTAACCCGAAATTGTTTTCTTGACCTTCAAAGTTAGGGAAACTGTAAAGTTGTATTAATTTTTTAAAAACAGACAGCACAATGTCCACTATTGATATATGAATTAGTGTTGCAATAAATTTAATGCAAATAGTTATGCTCTTAGATGCACAATAAACTTAAACAAAGGGCAATAACTCCATAAAGATCGAAGAAAACATAAAAGTTCTTGTACTCTTTACTTCCTCTCAAAGTCTTCCCAAAGTCTTCTATAATCATACGATGTTTCCTTGAAATCTCTTTATTATGTACGGAACCATAGAGACAAATATGGATAAAATAAGAAACAAAAAAATTAAATCTTGCCAAACTTGGAGTTAACACAGCATAGTTACTAATTTATAGGTTGCCAGCTACATGTATTGTGGAGTTCAGGGCCACGTTTCTATTTTCTGTCCTTATAATGTACAAAACCATAACGACCAATATGGGTGAAATACGAAACAAATAAATAACATCTTGCCAAATCAATCAATGGACGTTCTGTAAGCCTTACAACTGATCAGACACCGTGAAATTGTTTTGTATTTCTTGGAATGCTTTCTTTCTGCCAAAGCTTTGAGTAATTATGTTGGAAGAGAATTGTCAGTGAAGGATTATTGGACCCAAAAATTCAGAACATAGTTGTCTATCCAGATATGGATGACGATGTTAAAAAAATGTTTGCAAATGTTTGTTTATCCTAAAAAATGCCCAACCCTGAACACATTTTGTTGAGATTATCAAAATTGTTTTCATACACACATTTTGCGTTAAGGTTTTTGATACTTCAAAAAAAAATCTTCGCCATGATTTAAGGATTTTCATGTTTAACATGCTACTTTCAAATTAATACTGGAACTGTTTGAACAAGGTATAGTGAATGCCTATTCGAAATTTAAGGAAATATTCTGTAATTTGATGTGAAATTTTATGGGTAGGTTTATTTGCAAGAAAAAAATGCTTTTATTTGGTAGTACTAGTACAGATTGAGATTGCCCTGTATTCCAATATTGGGCCTTTGGAATAAAGAGCCTTAGGCATATGGGGACTTTGGAATAAAGGGCCTTAGGCATATGGGGCCTTTGGAATAAAGGGCCTTAGGCATATGGGGCCTTTGGAATGAAGGGCCTTTGGCATATGGGGACTTTGGAATAAAGGGCCTTAGGCATATGGGGCCTTTGGAATAAAGGGCCTTTGGCATATGGGGCCTTTGGAATGAAGGGCCTTTGGCATATGGGGACTTTGGAATAAAGGGCCTTAGGCATATGGGGCCTTTGGAATAAAGGGCCTTAGGCATATGGGGCCTTTGGAATAAAGGGCCTTAGGCATATGGGGCCTTTGGAATAAAGGGCCTTAGGCATATGGGGCCTTTGGAATAAAGGGCCTTAGGCATATGGGGACTTTGGAATTAAGGGTCTTAGGAACATGGGGCCTTTGGAATAAAAGGCCTTAGGCATATGGGGACTTTGGAATTAAGGACCTTAGGAACATGGGGCCTTTGGAATAAAGGGCCTTAGGCATATGGGGACTTTGGAATTAAGGACCTTAGGAACATGGGGCCTTTGGAATAAAGGGCCTTAGGCATATGGGGACTTTGGAATAAAGGGCCTTAGGCATATGGGGACTTTGGAATTAAGGGTCTTAGGAACATGGGGCCTTTGGAATAAAAGGCCTTAGGCATATGGGGACTTTGGAATTAAGGACCTTAGGAACATGGGGCCTTTGGAATAAAGGGCCTTAGGCATATGGGGACTTTGGAATAAAGGGCCTTAGGCATATGGGGACTTTGGAATTAAGGGTCTTAGGAACATGGGGCCTTTGGAATAAAAGGCCTTAGGCATATGGGGACTTTGGAATTAAGGACCTTAGGAACATGGGGCCTTTGGAATAAAGGGCCTTAGGCATATGGGGACTTTGGAATTAAGGACCTTAGGAACATGGGGCCTTTGGAATAAAAGGCCTTAGGCATATGGGGACTTTGGAATTAAGGACCTTAGGAACATGGGGCCTTTGGAATAAAGGGCCTTAGGCATATGGGGACTTTGGAATTAAGGGCCTTAGGAACATGGGGCCTTTGGAATAAAGGGCCTTAGGCATATGGGGACTTTAGAATAAAGAGCCTCATGAAAATAGGGCCTTTGGAATAAAGGGCCTTTGGAATAAAGGGCCTTAGGAATATGTGGCATTATAAATGATGGGCCTAATGAACATGGGAAAATTGGGATATAGGGAATCAAAATATCCAGCCTTTCAAATATCAGACCTTTGGGACAAATGAAAGGCAGGTTAAAATAGGCAAAAATACAACTGGGTACCAACTGAATACATCCCCAGACAAGCTGAAATTGAGAGCAATTAAGATGGTCAAAATCTCGAATCCAATAACTAAAGATTTTCTCCCAGCATTTCAGGCATCTTTAGTGACAATTACTGGTCTGAGGCAACTTGAAATGATACATCAACTTGGCTTTATTTAATAACATGTAAATACATGTGTACATGCATCTACAAATGAGCATCGCTATGAGAAAAGGGGGGTTTAATGCATGTGCGTAAAGTGTCATCCCAGATTACACTTTATGCACATGCATTAAGCCCTGTTTTCTCAGGCCAAGAATCATTTTTAACGCAAATTATTTCATGCATAATATTCTAGTCTTAAACTTCATATTTGTCTTCCTTTCTGGTTCAATTTCATGTATTGACTAAAATGCCTCAAGCCCATGTCAAAAAACAAAAACAGGCATATTTAAATTGTAATTTTTGTTATAATAAATATTATATTCCCAATACAATTGGGAAGCAACTTTATCCCTTTGCATGCTGGGAAATTTGTCGTCTGCTTAAATGTCGACTGCTGAATTTCTAAAATTAGCATTTTCTTTGATTTTTTTTCTAAGACCACTATCAGAATAGCAAACAGTTTGGATCCTGATGAGACGCCACGTTCTGTGGCGTCTCATCTGGATCCAAACTGTTTGCAAAGGCCTTCAAAATCCGGTTCCAGCGCTCAAAGGGTTAATGATGCAACACACCAATATTGGAAGAGCAACCTCTAGTTCTGGAAACAATGGTCTCATATGTTTGATGGATTGGAATTTGGTGAATACACGACCCATCTAAGATTTATCACAAATCTATAAAGCATCATCCATCAAATCAATGTTCACCCCTGTCTTACCCTTTGATCAGCGCTGGAACCGGATTTTGAAGGCCTTTGCAAACAGTTTGGATCCAGATGAGACGCCACAGAACGTGGCGTCTCATCAGGATCCAAACTGTTTGCTATTCTGATAGTATTTCTTGAAAAAAATCGAAGAAAATCCTAATTTTAGAAATTCAGCAGACGACATTTTAGCAGACGACAAATTTCCCAGCATGCAACCAATATTGGAAGAGCAACCTCTTGTTCTGGAAACAATGGTCTCATATGTTTGATGGATTGGAATTTGGTGAATACACGACCCATCTAAGATTTATCACAAATCTATAAACCATCATCCATCAAATAAATGTTCACCCCTGTCTAAGGTCTGAGGCACTACAATGCTTTTCCATTAGATATTTCGCCTAAAGAAGAAAAACTTGCGTTAATCAAAATTGTTGTTCCTAACATTTGTTTCATACAAAAGGAATTTTATGGTGTTTTTTTTTGTGACAAAAGAGTAACACTTAAAACACATGTATTTGTTAGCCTGATAAACAAGAATATAGTAGGAAAAACTCCTACAACAACAAAGTAGCAACCAAAAATGGTAAAAATTACTTAATCTTATAGATCAATGTTACCAATATTTACCATGTTAAACACATTTGATTTGTTAATATATATGTCTGAAACTGTCGATTATATACCTTCAAAACTTAGGTTTCTATGGTCAAATAGGAATGTGAATTGACAGATATGCCTAGAACATGTTGTTTTTTTTAAACTACTTTAGTATGTCCTGTTTGTTTGCAATTATTATACAGCTTTGAGGATACTTGTCAACCTTTTCAGTTTTATTTGTTAATGCAAGAATTTTTTCATTGGATCATAATTTAAAGGCAGAAATGTAGGAATTTGTAGGGGACAGAATAAGTCTATACTTGCCTATACAATAAGTGTAAAGTTGGATTGAGTTTTGGTTCCTGCATCACCAAAACAATATGCTGAATCTATTTGAATCTACAAGCACACAGGGAAAGCTATGCTGTTAGTATATCAAGTAGAAATAACTGGTCACAAACCTTTTGAAATACTGTCAACTCTTGGTGAGAACATCTCATCACAACCACCACTCACTGAAAAACCAAACCGCTGTTTTGCTGGAGGAATGTCCACAGAAATACTAAGATAGTCATATTCCTCATCGTCATAATCCACCTGAGGGCTTTCAGCTCTGTCCTCTTCCATGGCTTGTTCAATTTCATAAAACAATTTTCCATGGTTTGTTTCAAAATTATCATCCTGTGGTATTTGGGTCATTTTTTTGACCTTGGAATGTTTTCTTTCAAGGTGACTCCAATGACTGCTGTCCAAATCATGGTTATTTTCACCGTCTTGCACTTTGACCTTTGACTTATTGTCAACCTTTTTCCATAGGCTGTTGACCTTTGCCTGACCTGGGTCAAGGTCGGGAGGTCTTTTCTTTGGTAGGGTCTCTAGACTGCCAAACCGGGATGATGTACAGTTATACCCGTGAGTAAAATGGTGAAAATCCTCCAAGCTACCTGTCGGTCCAAGATTTTCGTAGTCACCTGACACATTGCTAGGCAACAGTTTATCATGGAGGCTCCGGCTACGAAGGATGGTGTTGCTAAGCGACCCTGAGTCTGGAAGGTCAGAGGTCGCACTGAGGTCCATCACCGTGGAATATGGCGATAGGCTGGAGACCATCTTGCCAATTAGGGTATCTGTAAAAAGTTGTAATAATTTATGATAAGACCAAATTTAATGATGAAGGCATAGATTTTCAGGTACTATTTCAATCAGACACATACAGGAATATATGAGCCTCACTCTGAGGGCCTAATGCATGTGCGTATTGTTGTCCCAGATTAGCTTCCCGCTTTAACCCTTTGCATGCTGGGAAATTTGTTGTCTGCTAAAATGTTGTCTGCTGAATTTCTAAAATTAGCATTTTCTTCCAAATTTTTTCTAAGACCACTATCAGAATAGCAAACAGTTTGGATCCTGATGAGACGCCACGTTCTGTGGCGTCTCATCTGGATCCAAACTGTTTGCAAAGGCCTTCATAATCCGGTTCCAGCGCTCAAAGGGTTAATGGTATTTTTCGTATAAATGAAGTCTCTTAGCAAAAATCCAGTAAAGGTAGAAATTTTACTCACATGTATTAGACCCCATTTTCCCAGAGAGCGACTCATATATGTACCTGTATTTTTATTTCTCCATGTAAACATTATGCCTGTGGCTTACATTTTCTTAAGAAAAATCTAGTCAAACAAAATGTAAATAATGAATTGAATTTTTTTTTAGTCCATTTTCATTTTTTTTCAAATACAAATATCATTTGATATAAATGCTTTATTTCATTTTAATTTGATAACTAATGTTTCCTTGTTTTCCTTCCGCACATTTTGTGTGCCTTAAACGAACATTATTCTACAAGATTTTTGAAGGTCCCTTGAATGTTATTTAAATTTTATAAAGACTATAATCTAAAAAATGTATTTGTTTATATTCAACAAAAGCAAGTTGTTATAAATATCTTCTGAGAAAACAACCATTAACATTGTATTTTTTTATCAATCTGCATAATTATTAAATGTACCTTAACTGGAAATTAAATTCCCTTTCTTCAAATTTATTTTCCAATATTATTGTGCAAAATGACTCAATTTCCAGTAGTATCTTGGCCTTTAAACCTGTTGAGATAAAATACCTTTGAGTCCTTGAGAAGTAAAATGTCATTATTACATGTCATAGCATCCTAGCTTCTTTTTTTGCCTAGTAACCTAGCTATTACAAGTGACCAGACTGATAGTGTTGTTTGTATGATCCAAGGGAGGCAACTTGCAATAACACATGTAATGGGGCATTGGTATTCTCCCTTTGCAATTTACTCATGTTCAAGATAACACAATTTGAAAATATTTTTTCCTGGGAAGTGTTGTCTCATTCAAGGAATGTGCAACAAATTCAGCACTACTTATTAGTTTTTTTTATGGGATAAATCGTCTTCGGGCGAAAATTGTCCATGTAAAAAGTAACTCAGTATTTGCACAGCACCAACAAGTTTATAATGCAATTGCTTGTGCTAAACATGAACATAAACACAATACAGACAATGATTATTTGAATTTTGTATGATTAGCTGATTGCAATTGTTAAATAAGAAATGCTTAAGCAGAGAACATTGTCATGCAATTGTTTTGAAAGAACAGAAACATATACATAATGTATTAGGGACTTGAGTAATTCACAGAAGTTCCGCGTTTTCAGTTTAAATTGATTTTATATTCCAACCGACTACATTCATTAACAGTTTTGCCATGAACAGTATCACTGAAAAGATTGTTTAACAATCATAGGTGTACAGATTGATTGTGGGACAAACAGGATCCAGTTATGTGAACACGAAAATCCCCAGTCCTCCAAGAAATATTATAATGCATTTCAAAAGTGTATCCATTCTTATGACAGCTTTTTCACTGTAAATTGTCTCTTTAAAAAAAAGAAGCATTCAATTATGTTTATATTTGAAATCATTTGGTTCTCAGACCATTATATGAGCCTTGCTCTGGGAAGACTTTGCGTAATGCATGTGCGTAAAGCGTTGTCCCAGATTAGCGTGTGCAGTCTGCATAGGCTAATCAGGGATGACACTTAACACTTTTTTTTACAATTTTTCATTTAAAGGAAGTCTCTTCCTGCACAGGCTCATCTGGGACGACACTTTACATACATGCATTAAACCCGTTTTCACAGAGCGAGGTTCAAATATCACTGTGGCTTCCAGTGTGTTATCTTCCTGGTATGTGTTGAAAGGTATAATGACTTGACAGTAAATGGAGATAAAATGCAAATGTCATTTTGATAAACCTGGATTTCAATTTAAAGTCAAAACAAACTTCAGTTATCAGACACCTGTAAACATGTATCTTGTTTATCTCTTGTATCTCTAAAATGTGTGAAAAGTTCACATGCTAACTCAAAACTACGAGGAAAATAAAAAGATCAAGTGTTTAAGTACATTATCTGTCAGTTATTTAATAGAATGACACTGAAGACATATTTTAAGTTGAAATAACAGTGAAATATGTTCACTTAAACCTGAAACTTACCAAAAAGGTGATAATTCCCGGTCACAATAATCAGCATTGATTAGTGATCTCATATGAAGACACATGTGATGTTTTGAATTAATGTCTGTAGTTGGTACATAGATATATTTGTGTTGGGCACAAACATTTAACTGAAATACAAATTGGACATTGTTCTAAAAATTGAAGGTAATAGTTATGTCCCTTGGTCAATGACCCTACAAAATGACCCTGATGCCATTTGGGAAGTTTAAAATAGTATCAGATATATACATCTGTTGCAAACCTTAGACTAAGTTTTCTAAGTTCAAAATGGGGCATAATTCTGCTAAACTGCAGGTCAGGGTCAGTGAAATTATTTAATGACATCCCACTTCCCTCTTAACCGAAAACATGTGTCAAGTTGGAAACCGTAACTTTATCTTTCAAACATTGACTAAACTTTTAACAGTACAAAAAGGGCATATAATGCTAAGAGGCTGGTCACAGCTAAAAATCTTGGTCAGTGTTTATAAGGAACCTGAACACCTATATTAAGTTTGAATATATCTGTAGTTGGTAAAGATAAATGGCATTGTTGCACGGAAATGTTAACCTTTTTAGCGCTGGAACCAAATTTTGAAGGCTTTTGCAAACAGTTTGGATCCAGATGAGAAACAACAGAGCGTGGCGTCTCATCAGGATCCAAACTGTTTGCTATTCTGATAGTATTCTTTGAAAAAAAACGATGAAAATGCTAATTTTAGAAATTCAGCAGACGACATTTTAGCAGACGACAAATATCCCAGCATGCAAAGGGTTAACCATACATTTCGTAATACACAAAAGGAAATAAATCTGCTAATTTTCAGGTCAGAGTAATGCCAATAGTCATTGACCTAGTCATTGACCTAATCATTGACCTAATCATTGACCTAGTCATTGACCTAGTCATTGACCTAATCATTGACCTCTTACAATGACCAGTAAGTTATGTGTAAAGTTTCATTTATGTTATCCCTAATTGCGCTATACTTAAAAAAATACAGTGAAAATTAGGTACAACTATTGCTGACACAGTTTTTGCACCAATGGTAGTTTCATTCAAACAATATTGGTTGCTTTGGTATTTGATTTTGAAAGGATTTTTAATGGCCAGCATGGTTTTTGACACCAGATTAGTCAGATTGTCTAGATTATAACACATTCTCAGATATATCTATTAAATATCTGCAGGAGCATATTGCAGACACATGATCGAGTGAGTTCAGAAGTACACCTCAAATAAAACAATGAATAATCAAACTAAAAATAAACCTATTTTAAACATATATTTTCCTTTCCCACAAAGACCCATAATTGTTGTTTTTTTTGCTTATTTTAGTGTTTGTTTACTGTAATTGACAGATGGATCAAATTTCTTCCTTATGCACCTGGCTGGCTAAAGCAGATGTGGGGAGAAATGAAAAGCATTAAGTTACAGAATGCAAAACTATAAACTTTTTTTTTTTTTTCATAGAATATTCATGAAATACTATATGAGAGAAAAAGCTGTGTCATGCGAATATGAGTCTTATGCCATATTCGGCCAGCGTAGCTCCAGATCAGCCTGTGCATCCTGGCAGTCTGGTCAGATGCTTCCCTGTTCGCTATAAAGTCTCGCAGGGTTTCATGGCCTCATTAGCGGACAGGACTGGTCCGGGGCCCTGCTGGTCGCATATGGCATTCGACCCATTTTTGTATGATGTTTCTCATAATTGGATATGAACTGCGCATAATATACAATTATGCTACGTTTTTGTACTGTTCAACTTGTGGTTGTAAATTAACATAAACACTGTTTGCATAGAAAGCTATAATGAATGATAATACCATTATTTACTTCAGATTGTTTTTTTTAATTTGCATTTCTAGACTTTTCATTTTGAAGAGATGAACAAAACTTACCATAGAATTCACTATCTTCTTCAAAACTTTAAACCATTTTACAGGTCAGTTGCACAGTGGTGGTTTTGAAAAAGTATTAATATCAGCCTTCTGTTATACTTTTTATGTTAAGACTTATTATTACATGCTTTCTGGTGGTTTATAGAGAAATATCAGTGAAATAAAATTGATATTTCACTGTTTCAAACAGTGAAAAATAACAGTGAAAAATCTTGATATTTTTCACTGTATTACTGCGAAATGACGTCATTTTTTGACGAAATGACGTCATTTGTTTGATGAAATGAAGTCATTATCCCAGCGAAATTCTCCACTTTAACTCTTTTCCAATGTAAATAAATGTTGAAAAAAGCATAAAATAAAAATAAAATTTGTTGGAATCGGTGGAATATCGATTTTAATTCACTCGTGATCATAGAAAAACATATATTTTCACTCGTGGCTGCGCCACCTGAAAAATATAATTGTCTATGATCACTCGTGAAATAAAATTGATATTCCACCGATTCCAACAAATATCCTCTATGAACTGGAAAGCTCTTGCAAGACAAAACTTTCCAGGGCCCGTTTTCACCAGCCCATTCTTAGACTTACGAATAAAGAATAGATTTTTTCTCAAGGCATCTTACTTCAGATTTCAAAAGGATACTGGTTATTAATTTTGCTTAATATGTTTAAGCACACTGTTCTATATGACGAATGATCTAATTTAAGATTTTAAATTTCAAATTAGACTCAACAATAAATACCTTTTAGATAACTACAGTTTAAAGAATATTCTTTATTCTAAGACTTAAGTCTAAGAATTGTTTTGTGAATACGGGCCCTGGATAGTCTGTTATTGTTTGTAGAAAAATGAGATACATACCCTAGTATTTGTGCAAACAACAAGGCATAATAAAGTCCCATGAATTTTAACACACTATATATTTCGTTTGATTAAGACTTAAAACTTGTAACAAATTTTTGTATGGCATGAATGTTTTATGTGCTATTTAAACCATATGACAAATTCATTTTAATTATCACTTTGCTGAATATTATTTGTGCAAAATACACAATCATGCATATGAATATTTCATAACTACAATTGATTTTATCACAAGCATATGTATTGACACATTATTTTACATAAAACATGAAACTGTGCCTGTTAAATTAATGTGTACAGCAAAATATCATAGAGAATATCAGTGCTTATGGAAAAGTCATGTAGTTTTCTGATAAGACTATTTTTTTTATTACAGAATCTTACGGAGCTAAACAATAATCTGCACAGGTTTTGTGTTGGAAAGGCACCAAAATGATGTCCAGTTTTAGTATGATGTCTTAAAGGTTCTATATCATCATAATACAATATTTAAAATATTGCAATGTGACAGCATAAAAACAAACAGTTTTTAATGATTAAAAATATTCCTTTTCTAAAATTCTCAACTAGAAATATTTGAATGTGCCCTTAATTTAAGCATTCAATACAAACCAGGAAAATTCAACATACCTGTTTCAACCTATTAAATTCCAAACACAAACTCACACACACAAATGCTTGTCTTAAATATATCTTAACATAAACCTAAGTGAATAAAAATAACTATCAAAACACTGATTCCTCATAAATCGAATTGTGAACAAAGATACATAATTTAGCTTAATCGGTGGTTTGTGAAATGTGATATCTTAATTCTAATCTCATTTGAAACTCATCTAAAATCGCCACAAATCACTCCCCACAAACGTAACGTTATCTATATCACATCTGATCGTATCAAATGTTAGTAAACATACAAGTTTCATAAACAATCAGATTAAATTTTGAACACAACAAACGTTTTTTATCATTCCCACTTGGCCGATTTAAGGAAAGAATGACATATTTGTTTCCTCAAATAATGTTTACTCAGTTTATAAAATTCATTTCTTCAATTGCATTGAAATTGTGACAGATGGTTAATAAGGTAAGGTAAGGATAATATATGGCACTCAAAGGTAAACTTTATGATTATATTTGATATAAAGGATCTTTCTGAGTTGCTTTATACCAATTTATCATGGTCATTATCATCATAGACATCATCATCATCATCATCATCATAATCAACACATCCATCGTGAAATAACTAGCATTTGAAATGCTGGTAAGGTCACAAAACACTGGAGCAAACAGATTGATAAAGTAAACAGAAATTCACAATGACTTTTTTTATATAATAAGTATTATACATATACTTACATGTACTTAAACCTTTATAATTATGGTGTTTGCCACTATACTTTATCTGTTGGCAGTATTAATGAATCAGTGTATAATATATAATTTAGACAATAGTATCCATATAGGAAATGCAGTAAGCACATGCCGGTATCAACATTTATCACACCATGTTATCGAGTACAGGGCATACATGATACATGTATTATCTACTCAACAATGAAATACAAACCCAGTATTGACTTGTTCACAGACACAATTGCTCACTTCAGTATTTTTTTACAAAGATGGGTTTTCTGTCTGTAGGAAAATTTATCAACTACATTTTTTGGATATTTCTGCGAACGTGGGAAAACATCCTTTGAGCAAACCGTACATTTTTTGAGGTGTTCAATGTACACTGAAAGCCTGTTAAGAATTCTTCCTGCTTGAATATTTGTGTGTCTAAAACATGAATTATACATTACAATAATAAGAATTCAATAAATAAACTGAGTAGTAGCAATACATTTCATATTGATAGAAACATATAACTGGTTAAACCAATTTAAAAACCACTACTATCACGGGAAAGTATTTCACAGCAAATGATATTCCTGGATGTCATTTAAGCCTTGTTTTGGGAAACTGAGCTTAATTCATGTGCATAAATTGTTGACCCAAATTACCCTGTGCAGTCCCCACAGGCTGATCAGGGACGACCCTTTCAGCCTTGCCTGGATTTTTGTTTTAACCACAAATTCCATAAAAAGCAGAAAGTGGCGTCCCTGATTAGCCAGTGCAGACTGCACAACTAATCTGGGATGACACTTTACGCACATGCATTAAGCCCAGTTTTCCCAGAACGGGGCTCATTTTAACCTAATTAACATTTAAAAAAAAAAACAGTCCTGCAATCACATTGCTCATGTTGTTCGCTGATGTGACTTTAAAAGTTTGAACTGTCCACAATTTGAGGAAAATATGTGATTATTTTTGTCTTCAGCGTTGACAGTATAATTTATAAGAGATTTTGTGACAACAGCATTCATGTAGCATCATAAATTTACACTGTCTAATAAAGTTTTACTAATGACTTATTTTTAAAGCAGACCAGGTATGTACAACTATAACTCCCATTTCACACTAAATTATTATTGAAAGGTTGTCTAAATGATCCAAAATCAAACATTAGTGACCCACATACAAATAGCTAGCACAAAATATTTAAATGCCATTGAATGTTCTTCCTTAAAAAGAGAAATAAATAAAACAAATATTGACATGTTGGAATTTTTCCAATCAACCATTATTTAGTATTTATCAAGAAATAAAAACAGAATCCATGTTATCCAAGCTAATCCCATTGTAATTGCATTTTAATGTCAAAAGTTAAAACCCAAATCTATAATAACTTACTGTTACCAGATGAAGAAAAATAGTTATATTTAAAATGGAAGTACTAAAATTCACTTTAAAGACACAGTTTACAGCAAAGAGTAATTACCTAAGTAAAAAATGTTTAAACTTTGGTAATTGTAAATCTCTTTAACGTTGCCTTTTGTGAACTGTGGTAACATCATTTAACCTCATATCATAAGTTGTAATAATTTCTTTTATTGAAAACTCTTCCTTGGCATATTACATAAAAATGTTTCTGTTCAAGGGTGTTTAGTGTGAATGGAATACATACATACATACATGCATTATACATACTAAATAAGGTCTAGAAGCAACACACAATTTCATGGATGTAAAAACTATACAATTTATTAATACAAATTGCAATTATTTGACTATTGTAATACTTTATTTTTATTTTGGTGAGCAAATAATCTTTTTTCCAAGTTATTTTTGTTTAAATATATGTGGATAAGGGCATTAAAAGTTGCAAAACAATCGCCACATTTTGTCTGATACAATTAAGTGACAAGTTCAAAACATAAAACATGGGAATGAAGACTTAACTAAATTGTTTTTTATTGAAAGTTTTATGGGTTTATGATTGGTAATTGTTTTTTTTTAGAGGTTTGCATTTACATCTTGTTCTTAAGATAACACTTATTAGTGAGATTTCAACATTTATAACACTTTGTTCATGTGAGACAGGTTCTGGTACATTTGCAATGTCATTCAAACGAAAAATTGTATTGATTGTATTTATTTAAACAAGAGCACCGCCTAGCGGGTGCAGACCGCTCATCTATTTTTGCTTTTTAGAGGTGAAAGGACCTATCACAATACTTCAATCAAAAATGGGGGAGGGGTGGGCGTGGAGAGGTGTGTATAGTGTGGGTGTGTGGTCATTTATAAACTTTCCAAAAAGAAAAGAAAGAAAATCAAGAGATGTGTTTGTCAGAAACACAATGCCCCCTACTGCGCCGCTTTGNAACCCAGATTTCATCAAGATAAACATTCTGATTAAATTTCATAAAGATTGGATGAAAACTGTGACCTCTACTGTCTACACAAACAAATTGTTGACGGACGCACGCACACACGGACTCACGACGGACATCATACGATCACATAAGCTCATCATGTCACTTCGTGACAGGTGAGCAAAAAAATGTTTCTGTTCAAGGGTGTTTAGTGTGAATGGAATACATACTGTACTGTTATCTATGTAAAACTGTACAACACTGATTGAATAAGGTCTAGAAGCAGCACACAATTTCATGGATGTAAAAACTATACAATTTATTAATACAAATTGTAATTATTTGACTATTGTAATACTTTATTTTTATCTTGGTGAGCAAATAATCTTTTTTCCAAGTTATTTTTGTTTAAATATATGTGGATTAGGGCATTAAAAGTTGCAAAACAATCGCCACATTTTGTCTGATACAATAAAGTGACAAGTTCAAAACATAAAACATGGGAATGAAGACTTAACTAAATTGTTTTTTATTGAAAGTTTTATGGGTTTATAATTGGTAATTGTTTTTTTTAGAGGTCTGCATTTACATCTTGTTCTTAAGATAACACTTATTAGTGAGATTTCAACATTTATAACACTTTGTTCATGTGAGACAGGTTCTGGTACATTTGCAATGTCATTCAAAAGAAAAATTGTATTGATTGTATTTATTTAAAAAATTACAGATTAAAAAGATTTTAACATAGTCCGTATGTCATTATGAGGCTAAATAAATATCAGTCACACAATTGTAGTCTTTAGAGTAAGATTTTCTCATTATTCAACTTTGCCAATGAATTGTCTGGGTATTTATCTTTTTCAAATTTTGAACTGTTCCGGATTATAACATTTGTCATTTTATTTCGATTGCAAATATATTTGAAAAATTGTGAAATTCCTTGAGGTAAGAAATGTAATAAAACAATTTAATAAAAATAAATCATTCTATGTCAAAAACACAATGCATATACAAATAAATTCCGATTTCATGGACTATTTTTATAGATTCTTTCAACTTTACAAAAACCATTGCAAAAGCCTGCTTGCAAACATAAAAACATCAAGTAAATTTAATTGAGACGTGATGGAACATGTTAAAAATATATGGTAGTATAGTTTACACATTTAAACTATAATGTTTTCTTGCAAGTATTTAAACTATTGGGTTGACATGAACACATTACAGAAGCTTTGTAATTTAACATATTCATAAACAGCTAGACTATCCCTTTGAGCGCTGGAACCGGATTTTGAAGGCCTTTGCAAACAGTTTGGATCCAGATGAGACGCCACAGAACGTGGCGTCTCATCAGGATCCAAACTGTTTGCTAGTCTGATAGTATTCTTTGAAAAAAATCTAAGAAAATGCTAATTTTAGAAATTTAGCAGACAACATTTTAGCAGACGACAAATTTCCCAGCATGCAAAGGGCTATGTTGTTGTAAAGTACACACAGAAATTCCAGCACGCTTGGAAAAACTTGCTCAGTTATATTTCATTAATGGATTCAAAATAGTAAGATTGTTGTCTAACTTTGAATGAATGGCTGATAAGTACCGGTATACAATTCGTTATTTGTAATCAAATGACAAAATGTAAATGCTGTGACAATTAATATCAATAAACAAGACACAGGCTTTCTGTCTCGCTTATGTAAATGTAGCAAAACATTATTCAATTATTAAATTTGGTTATATATATATATATATATAATTATTGTTTTTTGCACATTAAAAAGTTAAACCACATGCATATTTTTTTTTCAATGCCAGAAAGACAGACTTTACAAATGAAAGAACATTGTGTAAATTCATTAAAATTTATTATACATTACATTTCAATGAAATATACAATATCAATCAACACAATGGATGAGTGGGTAAGTACACACATCTTACATGGTACATAGCAGTACATACATCTTTTATGCACACATTAACCCTTTGAGCGCTGGAACCGGATTTTGAAGGCCTTTGCAAACANTATGTGGCGTCTCATCTGGATCCAAACTGTTTGCATTGGCCTTTAAAAATCGGTTCCAGCGCTGAAAGGGTTAATCATTCATGTAAGAGACTGAACCTAAAGGAATGTATATGAGCCTCGTTCTGGGAAAAATGGGCTTAATGCATCGGCGTAAAGTGTCATCCCAGATTAGCCTGTGGAGTCCGTACAGCCTAATCAGGTATGACACTTTCCACCTAGACTGTATTTTCTTTTAGAAGTGACTTCCTTTAACCCTTTGAGCGCTGGAACCGGATTTAGAAGGCCTTTGCAAACAGTTTGGATCCAGATGAGACGCCACACAACGTGGCGTCTCATCAGGATCCAAACTGTTTGCTATTCTGATAGTGGTCATTGAAAAAAGTAAAGAAAATGATGATTTTAGAAATTCAGCAGACAACATTTTAGCAGACGAGAAATATCCCAGCATGCAAAGGGTTAAACAATAAATTCCACAAGTGTCTGCACAGGCTAATCTTGGCGAAACTTTACCCACATGCATTAAGCCCCGTTTTGTCAGAGCCTTGCTCATCTATATGTTAATAACTTAAATTACTGGATGACAGGTATCAGAAATAGTAACAACAAAAACATTATTGTACAAGCTATCCACACAAGCTGAAAAGTCATCACTCCAATAACAACAAGAAATACACCTGTCAGAGCATACAAAATCAAGGGAAAGTAATGTCACATGCTTAATCATGACATCCAAATATACAATCATAATTTGAAAAGCAAATCTTTTTGTCATAAATACAGGAAAGTAGAAAATGTAGATGTATGTAACACCTTGCACGAAAGTTAAATCTGTTAAATGTCAGTGATACATGTACTAGAAAAACTCTTGATACATGTACATATCTTAAAAGTTCTATGAAAACTAATAAAAAATATTTTTTATACTTGAACAATTTATTTTCTTAAGTTATGTCTTATAGGCTATAACTCATGTTTGTAGGATTTCACAAGCAAATATTCGCTTTAAAATGTCTGATAATAGGATTCTTCTTCAAATAATTGTTTGTTTGTTTTGTTGGGTTTTTAACCTTTTCAACATATTTACACTCATATTACAGCGGTCAGTTAACTAAGTCCCACTTTTACTGGATTACACTACAACTCCATTACATCGCGATCCGTTATATCGCGCTGTCCCTCATATCGAGAGTCGGCTATGGCTCCCAAAAAATCCGGCAAGAATGATCACTAAATGACATTTTTTTTTTTTTTTTTTCGTTGACAAGTTTTAATCTTGACAATATGCAAACTGCGATAACAACTGGTTCTGGATTACATGTAGCTGGTTCACCAGTACCAAGTGCACATACTTATGACAGTAACTTACAACTTCCCTTGAATCAGAGGTAGGGAGAGAATGGCGGTCGAAATGATTTCATGACCAATCCCCAAGTTATGGGGCTGGGCCTGGGATCCAATCCGATATAATTGGATTTATAGTCCAGCACTCTACCAACTGAGCTAGCCAGCAACACAACCAGATTTATTTTTTTATTTAATTAAACAATTATATTTATACTTTGAAGTTGCACCTTGAAACTATTTTTTATTTGGATCATGAAAGGCTTACAAGGATGAGTAAATAAGGAGACTTCTGACTGACTTCTACACTCCATAAAATGAAATTAAACTAATTTACAAGTGTGAAAATGTATGACTGATAAAAGATCAATAAACAAAATAACTGGCTGCCATAATATAGTATGACATTCTTCTTCAAGATTAATGACTGACTTTTTAACCGTTATAATCTGACATCAGACTGATTGCCAATTGAGACTGCCTGGATTGATTTATAATAATAATATTGGCTGTCCACTTTTTCTTTGTGGCTGATACAAAAATCCATTAAAGAAATAACTATCTGTCATCCTCTTGATGACAAACATTGTCAAAACCACACATGCATTTATGATATCTGATTTTTTTCTCTTGAAATTAAAGTAAATTAATTTATAATAGTATTTTAAATAATACATCTTAATAATAAATAATCCATAAATATTATTAATTTACATAAATTAAACAAAAATAATTGCTTATTGTTTTTATTCCAAAACAACATACCTTTTAAAATCTGAGAAGACAAAACAAATCCAGAAACAAATGATCAATGAAGGCACAACAGTACAAAATTAATTGTTTATTCAGGATATACAAAATCACTTGTCAACTCCTCATTCTGCCCTACAGCAAAAAGAAAATAAACAGCACATAACCCAGCACATAACCCATAGTTGCGAGTCACCTTAATGAGTAAGGCTGCATCGTAAACCCTTCAGTCGCGTCCAAAACATGAATATTACTGGTCAATAAAACAAACATTTACATAAAAAATTGATGCATGACTTCACCCCAACTTACAATTATTGGTTTGTGATTTTAGGCCGGTCACTTCGCGAACAAATAGAGCAATCATAATTAAGATACAAGGACGTTTGACACCGAAGTGTTAGCTAGGTAGATTTAATGTATGTTTGTATCATTAAGGCTACATTGATGAATACTATGTTTTATCTTCTAATGTATGAAATGAAATTGCAAAAGAAGAAATGATAATTGATAATATCAGTATATATTCAACTTATTAGGCATACACCAATTGTTTGTGCTTTAGCCCATAAGAATCATTCAAAAATATTTTAAGTGATGTGAAAAACCTTTAAACACTAATTGTTGAGATATTTAATGGAACAAGAGGGCCATAGGCCCTAAGGCACTCACCTGAGGCTAGAAGGAACTTAACTATTTTGAGCAGGTTCAGTTAACAAGGTTTCACTATAGACATTAAGGAAACTGTCCCATCCCCTCGCATAAATGTATTTTTCAAAGGACCAGTTTAATTGCCAAACTCAACAGAAGTATGATCACATCACAATTTTGTAATAATATGAGCAGGTTCCACGATGTAACCATTCGGCATAGAGTTTGATGGAACAACCGCATTATCTGGCTTTAATAAATCCTCATCAGCACTGTCTCAACATTGTTCCGAGGTTTTATGAGTCTCATTTTGAGAAAAAGGGCTTAATGCATGTGCGTATAGTTTCGTCCCATATTAGCCTGTGCAGTCCACACAGGCTAATCTGGGATGACATTTTCCACCTAGACTGGATTTTTGTTGCAGAAGAGACTTCTTTCAAAGAAAAAATGCGGAAAGTGTTGTCCCCGATAAGCCTGTGCGGACTGCAGAAGCTAATCTGGGACAACACTTTATGCACATGAATTTAGCCTAGTTTTCGCAGAATGAGGCTAAAATTGTCTCCAATTGGTCTATTCAACATAAAGCCTTTGAAGTCCCCACTTCGAGACATTCAATATCTAGTCAAGAGGTTGCCTTTACAAGGCATGCTAACCTTTTATTTTTATGTGTGATTTGGTTTATTTTCTAAAGTTGTAACACATGTTTATTTGAACACAATTTTATTGCCAGTCTAATGAAATAATTTAAATGCGTGATTAAGTTGCAAAACTGATGCCATTATTGCATATTTTTATCTGGGCATGATTTAATTGCCATCAAATGCATTTTTTTTTTGCGTGATTTAGTTGCCAATATCAAGCTTAATATTACTTATTTTTATCTGGGCATGATTTTATGGCCTGTTTAATGCACATATTTTTGCATGTTTTAGATACACAACTCAAGCTTATTACATGCATTTATATGGGCATCAGTAAGCTTAAGGGGTGTTGCGGCAGTTTATTTAACCGAGGATATATTTAAAGCAACACCGATTCGCTATTATCACAACCCAATATTTTTGTAATCAGAATCATCACATATTACAGAGCCGGCTCACAAAAAAAAGGTCAGTGGTTCGATCCCAGGTTCGGCTAACTTATTTTTAACTTCTTTTTCTTTCTTTAATTTAATTCTTGTTTTATACTGGAGCTCTTTACTTCTGTTGTTAACATTTATCAATTTAAAGCATTTATAACAAACTTCAAAACATGCAGAAATCTGTAAACAAGTCCCTGTAAGTTATTGATGATTAAGGTCGAGTTTGATACTGTATTGTCTTATGTTTGTTATTTATTATCGTATTATTGTTGTTGTTTTTTGGTAAGCTGTTGAGATCCGAGTTATAATTATAAATAACTCATACTGTTTATACATATTTCTAGCAATCTATGTACCGGTACTTGGGTTTAGCTGAATTGCTATATTTTATGAAATTTGACATAGACGGTAGGCATAGTTAAAAATAAAATCTCTGTTAAAAGTGCGGTGACCCCCTTTTTTATTTTTGTTTTATGATNTAATTAATAATAATTTCCCTTTCGCTGAAAAGTGAGCCTATCTCCCGTGGCGTGCCTCAATACATTGAAATGACATCATTTTGTTGACGAAATGACGTCCTTATATCCGGAAAATTCTTCAGTTAAACTCTTGTACAATGTAAATAAACGGTAAAAAAAAGCATAACATGAAAAGAAAATGTGTTGGATTCGGTAGAATATCGATTTTATATCACTTGTGATCATAGAAAAAATATAAACAAGGGAAGTACATCTTGATATGATAATCAAAAAATAGAAAAAGAAATTCCGAAAATTTGTTCTTTTCACTGCTGTTATTTCACTGCAGAAATGTCATATTTTATCATTAGGTATAAAAGAAACTCAATATCTAGTCAAGAGGTTGCCTTTACAAGGCATGCTTACCTTGTATTTTTATGTGTGATTTGGTTTATTTTCTCCAGTTATAACACATGTTTATTTGAACACAATTTTGTTGCCAGTCTCATGAAATAATAAAATGCGTGATTAAATTGCAAAACTCATGCCATTATTGCATATTTTTGTCTGGGCATGATTTAATTGCCATCAAATGCAGTTTTTGTGTGTGCGTGATTTAGTTGCCATTATCAAGCTTAATATTACTTATTTTTATCTGGGCATGATTTTATGACCAGTTTAATGCACATATTTTTGCATGTTTTAGATACACGACTTAAGATTATAACATACATTTATATGGGCATGAGTAAGCTTAAAAGCCTCTTGCCTATATTTGCGTGTGATTTAGTTGCAAGTTTAGCGCTTATTACATATTTTTTTATCCTGGCGCGATAGTTGACAGGCACGTGCCAATTGTTTTTTGCATGATTTAGTTTCCAGTCATACGCTTTAGAAATAATGTTATTTGCACATGAACTTTGAAAGTTTCATGTCATAATTTATTTTTTAGTTTGGTTATTTGTCCCTATCTTGGTCAAGTGTTTTTATGTAACAACATGCCCGTCTCACACTGTTATCTGTCAATCAATTATAAAGATCAGTACATCATGACAAGCGTTATGGCTTGTGGTTTATTATAAGCATAAAATACATCTACATAATAATAGATATGATTTTTGTTCCCTAGACCTTTTTACACTGGATTTCCATGGCTTCAAACATTTACTTTTTGCATTTCATTAAAATATCTACATGGCTGTTATACTTGCGAATCTAATACACAGGAGAAATTGATTTGACTTTTTACATTGTTATAAATACACTATTATTTAAAAAACAAGAGATGTGTTTGTCCGAAACACAATGTCCCATACTGGGCCTTTTTTTTTTTTTTTTTTTTTTTTTTTTTTTTTTTTTTTTTNACGCAAAGTGTGACGGAATTTCAGACGGACGGACAGACAGACGGACAGTGCGATCACTATATGCCCACCTTCGGGGGCATAACAAAAAAGAGCCATGTTCTTGTGTTTTTATTTTTGTAGTTGTTTTAAATGTCTATAATTTAAAGTTTGAGTATGAATCTGAAAAATCTATATTTATTTTTTAAATGTAATGTAAACCTCTATTTGGAATAAACGTTCTTCACAACACCTACAAGTTCTCAAATGATAAAACCTGAATGACGTAATACAGTTTCTTATCATCAATAGGAAGCACGTCTTTTTTTAATTCGACCTGTTGCAGATTGTTTCAAAACAAATGTCCACTTAATTTTATACAAACATCCAATCAATGATGTAGCAAACGGTTTCGGGGCGATACGGTCTTAATAGTTACCGATAGTATCTTCCTTTTAGTTGTAATATGACATCAGTGTTTACTTCTCTTTGTTGTAAATTTGCCAATTTATATAACTACGCAAACAGGATTCTACTTAAAAAGTAAGCTTCATTTTCACTTATTTACCATAAAAGGGCTCTAATAAATATTATACATACAATATAGTAGTTAACCACTGTATTATTAAACATCTATGATGCAAAGTCATATAGTTAAAACGTTATTACACAAGAAATATATGATCGGTAAACTTCGGCAAAACACGAAGGGCATTCAGAAGCGCAGTAGTTTCCGGTTCTGGTCTTTCCGAGTCATTAGCTAGGTGGCGCTTGGTAAGTCAGTATAAAGGGTCACGCAAATTGTTCAATAGTCAGTTCTCTTGCGGATGCTAGCGGGACAACATCTTAAGAGAAAGATACAGTACTCGCATAAACAGTATTCTGGAGCATCTGGTTGTTTACGTTCATTTCAAACAGTGCTGCCCGGGCAGCTGAGTTCCTGTTTCTTGTATAGTGGACTTCAGAACGTTGGAAGTCAGTAGCTTCACGGAAGCCAAAGCCAATAGCTTCAAGGAAGCAGAAGCCAGTAGCTTCACGAAAGTCGAAGCCAATAGCTTCAAGTAAGCCGAAGCCAATAGCTTCACGAAAGTCGAAGCCAATAGCTTCAAGGAAGCAGGAGCCAGTAGCTTCACGGAAGCCGAAGTCAATAGCTTCAAGGAAGCTGAAGCCAGTAGCTTCACGAAAGTCGAAGCCAATAGCTTCAAGGAAGCCAAAGCCAGTAGCTTCATGGAAGCCGAAGCCAGCAGTAGCTTCACGGAAGCCAGTAGCTTCTCGGAAGCTGAAAGCTTCGTTGAAGGCATCGGTCCCCTCTTTGGACGCATTGTAAATATTTGTAGCGACTTGATTATTTTAAGTTTGTAATCAAAACGCAGGCAGCCTGAGGAAAATTGTTAATTATATTTTACTTAATGAAATAGTTAGCCTTCCGAGGGCTTCGGAAGGCACATTGTGTTTTTGAGGTTGCGCACACAGCGCTCGATGGCGGCCTCAGGAAGTCGGCTGCTCGCGCTACATATTTAAGCCGTACAAGATTCAGCGAAGCTGGCGAAAATCCTTGAGACACTTGCCGTCATCAGAAAGCCCACAAAACTGTTGTTGCCTGGCCCCCCACCTAAACCAATTGCTTCACCAGAGCATAACAGGGAATTGAGGATTAACATCCAAACATCGGCCGAGGGCAGTTTCATAAGAAACGCATTCTGGTGACGGAAGATGGAATTATGGCATACACAAACGAAACTGTCAGTAGAATAGAGTTTGGCGGAGCATCTTTCACAATAGAAGACATTTGCCGAGGATCTGTAAAGCTTGAAGATATCAAACTAGGCTTCAACCAAGACGGAATTTTAATATCGGTTTTATACAAACCAGAATAAGTGCATATTTGATGAATCTCAAGAAGAGATAGCTTTTGTGTACATTTGTGCATCTCAGGGAGAGATCCGTTCATACGAGTAAAATGTCTGAGAGAGAGATAAAACAGTATTATTGTGATTATATTCTCCATGCCATGTATAACATTCGTGTATGTTGATATTTGTTGCAGGTATCATAACCTGGACTATAGATCTGGGAAAGGATCATAGAAGAACTTTGACTGTTTTATGCTTTAAAACGTTGTTTTATTTGTTTTACTTTCTTGTAATTGTTTGAATACAAGGATAAGGAATATCCTTCCTGTTAGATAAATAAAAACTAGAGCTTTGTCACTAAGGTGACGAATTCCCCCACATGCGGAATTGACACAGAATACGCACTAAGTGACCCCGTGACCCATATTTGAACTTGACCTAGACATCATCTAGATAAAACTTCTGACCAAGTTTGGTGAAGATCGGATGAAAACAACTTGAGTTAGAGAGCGGACAACCAATACAGACTGACAGACCAACAGACAAGCTCACTCCTATATACCCCCCTAAACTTCGTTTGTGGGGGTATAATGACTTACATTGTTGAGGAAGTCGGCCGCTCGCGTTACAATGCTATATCTATTTATTATTGCCAATGTCAATGATACTGCACGTTATCCCAGACCTTGTGTGATTTTTAAATATACATGTACTAATAACTATTTTTTTTCTTTCAGATGTTGTGCAACCAAGTCCGACGAAAAACCAAGATTCTTTGGAAGTTAAAAAGGAAACATCCGTTATACAAACAGGTATAAACAGGTGGACTTTTAATCATGGACATTAAGTAACATGGTGCATATTAAAACAATAAAGGAAAGTCTTCACAGACACTTGTCTCATCCTGTGCCTTTTGTGTCCCAAGCCACACCGTTCCAAAACAACATTTCCTTAAACTAAAGGCTCCATTACTACCAGTGTGCAATCTCAAATTGTCTTAAAGGTACAATTTGTCATTTCAAGAGTCAATCAGAAGGGACAACAACACATTATCTCAAATTTTCTTAAAATTTCAAAGGGCATTTCAGGATTCAATACAAACAAAAACAAATTATCTCCAATTATCTTAAAGGTCCAATATTTCATTTTAAAAGTAGATCAGAAAGGACAACAACACAGTATTTCAAATTGTCTTAAAGGGACTGTCCACTAGATTTTGGCATGTATTGAAGCATGTCATTAAATGCTCTATATTGATAAATTCAAACATTTGACCTAAAAATCTGCAGTTAAAAAACAAGAATACAATTTAAAAAGGGAAAAAAAAGTAAACCTCATCAGGGCTCGAACCAGTGACCATCGGGGTCCTGGAGTAAAAACCAATTAGACCGCTCGGCCATCCTGACAAGTATGTACGATAGCCGTATTTTATACCATATATAAGCAATCCTCGTAGTTTTACAAAATATAGCGACAATAACAGAACTTTCCAAATTATTCAATCGTTTCGCGTCGAACGACGCTTTATGATTTTGAGGTTTTCAAATCGTCAAAAGATGCATATAATGGATATTTAAGAGCATTGTAAATGGTCAGTATTACTATTTCCTCAAAAATATCATAACAAACGCGAAAATTTGCGAATATGAAACAACTTTTTTTAATTTTGTCAATTTACCAATCTGTNTAAAAATTAAGTTTTTTTGGTGACATAAAAATTATAAAAAATTAAATTTCTTAAAATTTAACTTGTATTTCCTTTTTTTTGGTAGTTTGTGTTTTAATTAAATGGTATATGATGTATCTTAGCTTATATAATATCTACATGTTGCCAATTTTATAGGTTATTAATCATTTTTATACAATTATAGGTTTTTCAGTTTTAACTAATAAGTACATGTTATATAATGGTGAATTAAATCAAAACAAGGCCGGTGACCCTATGTTCTTATTTCAGTTTTCATATAGTATTTGTATGTAGTACTTGAATATAAATTTTGAACAAAATCTATTAGATGGAAAAAAATCAGCAAAACTGCAGCAACACCCCTTAAAAGCCTCGTGCCTATACATGTATTTGCATGTGATTTAGTTGCAAGTTTAGCGCTTATTACATTATTTTTTCTTTCCGGGAACGATTTAGTTGTACATTATTTTTTCTTTCCGGGAACGATTTAGTTGACAGGCACGTGCCAATTTTGTGTGCATGATTTAGTTTCCAGTCATACGTTTTAGACATAATGGTATTTGCACATGCACTTTGAAAGTTTCATGTCATGATTTATATTTTAGTTTGGTTATTTGTCCATATCTTGGTCAAGTGTTTTTATGTAACAACATGCCCGTCTCACACTGTTATCTGTCAATCAATTATAAAGATTAGATACATCATGACATGCGTTATGGCTCGTGGTTTATTATTAGCATAAAATATATCTTCATATAAGAGATAATCAATATGATATTTGTTCCCAGGACCTTTTACACTGGATTTCCATGGCTTCAAACATTCACTTTTTGAATTTCATTAAAATAGCTACATGGCTGTTATACTTGCGAATCAAATACACAGGAGAAATTGATTTGACTTTTTACATTTTTATAAATACACTATTATTTTACCAAAAAAGAGCCATGAGGTCTCCAACACCACCGCCGGCAGGAGATGAAGCCATGCTTATTCAAGAGCCAGAGCAGCAACAGCCTCACCCTGCAGGGGATCATCTCCCAGTCATCACACCAGTTCCAGCAGCAGCAAGCATAAGAACAAACCCTACTACTTTAGCCGCCAGCAAAAAGCATAAGAACAAATTCTACTACTATGCAACACTAACAGAAGCGCAAAAAGAAGAGGTCATTGACTGGCTAAAAGACAATCCCTCCATCTACTCAAAGAGAATGACAGATTATAAAGACCCGCATAACAAAGAGAAGCTATGGGAAGACAAAGCTGCTGACATGGGTGTTGAGGTGGCAGCCTTCAAAATCTTTTACAAGTCCAACCGTACCCAGATGAGCCACCTCAAGAGGACTGTGGGGAAGTCGGGTGAGGGTACTGAGACAGTCGAGGACCTGTCTGCCACGGACAAATGGGTGTGGGAGAGGTTCTCCTTCCTCAAAGACCATATCAAAAGTGTGGAACGCAGAAACGTGGTGAGCATCCGTGTTTTAGAGGTAGAGAAACAACAGCAGTCATCATCCAGTCAGACTCTGGGTCAGAGTCCCAGTCTACAGAGCCCCCCTCTAATAGACTCTCCACAGAGAGTGTTGTCTTGAAGCAAAGTCTGATGGACTTAATGTCTGGCAAGAAAGGTGGTCCCTCCACCTTTGCCAGACATATAGAAGAGGGTCTGGCACAGCTTCCTGGGGACATCCAACGTGCCACACAGATCAAGCTTATGGAAGTGCTACACGAGGGACAGAGGCAGGCTGAAGAGAAGCCAGGAGATGCTCCAGCAGATGCCCACCTTCCCACAGCAGCAGGGGCAACAGGTCGCCCCAATCCAGCCACAACGTCAGTCGTACCTACCAAGCTTCACCAGTTGGTAGTATAATGATTTAGTTTCCAGTCATACGCTTTAGAAATAATGTTATTTGCACATGAACTTTGCAAGTTTCATGTCATAATTTATTTTTTAGTTTGGTTATTTGTCCCTATCTTGGTCAAGTGTTTTTATGTAACAACATGCCCGTCTCACACTGTTATCTGTCAATCAATTATAAAGATCAGTACATCATGACAAGCGTTATGGCTTGTGGTTTATTATAAGCATAAAATACATCTAAATAATAATAGATATGATTTTTGTTCCCTAGACCTTTTACACTGGATTTCCATGGCTTCAAACATTTACTTTTTGCATTTCATTAAAATAGCTACATGGCTGTTATACTTGCGAATCTAATACACAGGAAAAATTGATTTGAATTTTTATTTTTTTTATAAATACACTATTATTTATTGTTATATATTATACAGAATTTCAGACGGAAAATGCGATCACTATATGCCCACCTTCAGGGGCATAAAAATACAGGAAAGTCTTCACAGACACTCATCCTGTGCCTTTTGTGTCCCAAGCCACACCGTTCCAAAACGATGTGTCCTTAAACTAAAGGCTCCATTACTACCAGTGTGCAATCTCAAATTGTCTTAAAGGTACAATTTGTCATTTCAAGAGTCAATCAGAAGGGACAACAACACATTATCTCAAATTGTCTTAAAGGTCCAATATTTCATTTCAAGAGTCAATCAGAAGGGACAACAACACATTATCTCTGATGGTCTTGAAGGTCCAATATATCATTTCAAGAGTCAATTAGAAGGGACAACAACAAATTATCACAAATTTTCTTAAAGGGCCAATATTTCATTTCATGAGTCAATCGGAAGGGACAACAACACAATATCTCAATTTGTCTTAAAGGTCCACTATTTCATTTCAAGAGTCAATCAGAGGGAACAACAACACATTATCTCTGATTGTCTTAAAGGGCCAATATCTCATTTCAAGAGTCAATCTGAGGGACAACAAAACATTATCTCAAATTTTCTTAAAGGGCCAATATCTCATTTCAAGAGTCAATCTGAAGGGACAACAACACAATATCTCAATTTGTCTTAAAGGGCCAATATTTTATTTCAAGAGTCAATGAGAAGGGACAACAACACATTATCTCATATTTTCTAAAAGGGCAAATATTTCATTTCAAGACTCAATCAGAAGGGACAACAACACATTATCTCAATTTGTCTTAAAGAGCCAATATTTCATTTCGAGTGTCAATCAGGAGGGACAACAACACATTATCTCAAATTGTCTTAAAGAGCCGATATTTCATTTCAAAATTCAATCAGAAGGGACAACAACACATTATCTCAAATTTTCTTAAAGGGCCAATATCTCATTTCAAGAGTCAAACTGAAGGGACAACAACATAATATCTCAATTTGTCTTAAAGGTCCAATATTTCATTTCAAGAGTCAATCAGAAGGGACAACAACACATTATCTCAAATTTTCTTAGAGGGAACAATATCTCATTTCAAGAGTAAATCAGAAGGGACAACAACACAATATCTCAAATTTTCTTAGAGGGAACAATATCTCATTTCAAGAGTCAATCAGAAGGGACAACAACACATTATCACCGATTGTCTTAAAGGTCCAATATTTCATTTCAAGAGTCAATCAGAAGGGACAACAACACATTATCTCCAATTGTCTTAAAGGGCCAATATCTCATTTCAAGAGTCAATCAGAAGGGACAACAACACAATACCTCAAATCGTCTTAAAGGACCAAATACCTTCTTTCATATAAGATAAATACATCATGTCAGAAGTCAATTAGATTGAACAACAACTCTTGATCTATGACTGTCTCAAAAGACAAAAGACATTTCACGCATAAGTCAATCAGAAGAAACAATAACTCTTGATCTATTACTGTCTCAAAAGACATTTCATGTCAGAAGCCAATCAGAAGGAACAAAAACTCTTGGTCTATAACTGTCTCAAAAGACAAGACATTTCATGTCAGAAGTCAATCAGAAGGAACAATAACTCTTGATATACGACTGCCTCAAAAAAACAAAAGACATTTCATGTCAGAAGTCAATCAGAAGGAACAATAACTTTTGATCTTTGACTGTCTCAAAATACAAAAGAGATTTCATGTCAGAAGTCAATCAGAAGGAACAACAACTCTTGATGTATGACTGTCTCAAAAGAATAAAGACATTTCATGTCAGAAGTCAATCAGAAGGAACAACAACTCTTGGTATATGACTGTCTCAAAAGAATAAAGACATTTCATGTCAGAAGTCAATCAGAGGGAACAACAACTCTTGATCTCTGAATGTCTCAAAAGACAAAAGAGATTTCATGTCAGAAGTCAATCAGAAGGAAGAACAACTCTTGATCTAGGATAGTCTCAAAAGACAAAAGAGATTTCATGTCAGAAGTCAATCAGAAGGAACAACAACTCTTGATCTCTGACTGTCTCAAAAGACAAAAGACATTCAAGCCAGAAGTCAATCAGTAGGAACAATAACTCTTGATCTACAACTGTCTCAAAAGACAAAAGACATTTCATGTCAGAAGTCAATCAGAAGGAACAACAAATCTTGGTCTCTGACCGTCTCAAAATACAAAAGACATTTCATGTCAGAAGTCAATCAGAAGGAACAATAACTCTTGGTCTCTGACTGTATTAAAAGACAAAAGACATTTCATGTCAGAAGTCAATCAGAAGGAACAACAAATCTTGATCTCTGACCGTCTGAAAAGACAAAAGACATTTCATGTCAGAAGTCAATCAGAAGGAACAACAACTCTTGGTCTCTGACTGTCTCAAAATACAAAAGACATTTCATGTCAGAAGTCAATCAGAAGGAATAATTACTCTTGATCTACGACTGTCTCACAAAACAAAAGACATTTCATGTCAGAAGTCAATCAGAAGGCACAATAACTCTTGGTCTCTGACTGTATTAAAAGACAAAAGACATTTCATGTCAGAAGTCAATCAGAAGGCACAACAAATCTTGGTCTCTGACTGTCTCAAAAGACAAAAGACATTTCATGTCAGCAGTCAATCAGAAGGAACAATAACTCTTGATCTATAACTGTCTCAAAAAACAAAAATCATTTCATGTCAGAAGTAAATCAGAAGAAACAATAACTCTTGATCTCTGACTGTCTCAAAATACAAAAGACATTTCATGTCAGAAGTCAATCAGAAGGAACAATTACTCTTGATCTATAACTGTCTCAAAAAACAAAAATCATTTCATGTCAGAAGTCAATCAGAAGGAACAATAACTCTTGATCTCTGACTGTCTCACAAAACAAAAGACATTTCATGTCAGAAGTCAATCAGAAGGAACAATAACTTTTGATGTATGACTGTCTCAAAAGACAAAAGACATTTCATATACAAAGTCAATCAGAAGGAACAATAACTCATGATCTATGAATGTCTCAAAAGACAAAAGACATTTCATGTCAGAAGTCAATCAGAAGGAACAAAAACTCTTGATCTATGACTGTCTCAAAAGACATTTCATGTCAGAAGTCAATCAGAAGGAACAATAACTCTTGATCTGTGACTGTCTCAAAAGACAAAAGACATTTCATATACGAAGTCAATCAGATGGAACAATAACTCTTCATCTATGAATGTCTCAAAAGACAAAAGACATTTCATGTCAGAAGTCAATCAGAAGGTACAACTCTTGGTCTATGACTGTCTGAAAAGACAAAAGACATTTCATGCCAGAAGTCAATCAGAAGGTACAATAACTCTTGATCTATGAATGTCTCAAAAGACAAAAGACATTTCATGTCAGAAGTCAATCAGAAGGAACAACAACTCTTGACCAATGACTGTCTCAAAATACAAAAGACATTTAATGTCAAATGTGAATCCGAAGGAACAACAACTCTTGATGTATGACTGTCTACGAATACAAAAGATATTTCATGTCAAAAGTCAATCAGAAGGAACAACAACTCTTGGTCTATAACTTCCTCAAGAGACAAATATTTCATTTCAGAAATCAATCAGAAGGAACAACAACTCTTAATCTATGACTTTCTCAATAGACATTTCATTTCAGAAGTCAATCAGAAGGAACAATAACTCTTAATCTATGACTTTCTCAATAGACATTTCATTTCAGAAGTCAATCAGAAGGAACAATAACTCACGGTCTCTCTGTCTGTAATATAAGACAAATATTTTATTTCAGAAGTCAATCAGAAGGAACAATAACTCACGGTCTCTCTGTCTGTAATATAAGACAAATATTTCATTTCAGAAGTCAATCAGAAGGAACAATAACTCTGAATTAATTGAGTTCCCTTAATTTCATACGGTTTACCGTCCCATATGAAATTAAATATTGATGATTTTATATAGTTAATAATATCATTTGGTGGGTTCGGGAGAAATGTTAGTGTATTTATTAATTTAGGGAGTGGAAAGGATTTCAACATGGTATTTTTGCGATAAGTGTATGTTTACAATGCTGCCATGATTTTAAACATTTTTTCTTGCTATTTGGGCAATATGTTTTTAAGAACTGTTTCATTTTCATTGTTTGCAAAAGTTATTCCTAAGACAAATATTTCATTGTAAAAATTAATCAGAAGGAACAACTGTTGGTCTCTGTCTGTGTTATAAGACAAATGTCTCATTTCAGAAGTCAATCAGAGGGAACAATAAATCATGGTCTCTGTCTATGTGTTATAAGACAAATATCTCATTTCAGAAGTCAATCAGAAAGAACAACAACTCTGGGTTTCTGACTGTATTCAAAGACAAATATTTAATTTAAGAAGTCAATCACAAGGAAAAACAACACTTGGTTTCTGACTGTGTTAAAAGACAAATATTTCATTTCAGAAGTTAATCAGAAGTTCCAAAAAACTCTACGTCTCTGACTGTGTTAAAAGACAAATATTTCATGTCAAAAGTCAATCAGAAGGAACAATTACTCTTGATTTCTGTCTGTGTTAAAAGACAAATATTTCATTTCAAAAGGCAATCAGAAGGAACAATAACTCTTGGTCTTTGACTGTATTCAAAGAACAATATTTCATTTCAGAAGTCAATCAGAAGGAACAATTACTCTTGATCTCTGATTGTATTTAAAGAAAAAATATTTATTTCAGAAGTCAATCAGAAGGCACAATAACTCTTGGTCTCTGACTGCATTAAAAGACAAAAGACATTTCATGTCAGAAGTCAATCAGATGGAACAACAACAGTACTCTTGATCTATGACTGTCTCAAAAGATAAATCTTTTATTTCAGAAGTCAATCAGAAGGAACAACAACTCTTGATCTATGACTGTCATAAAAGACATTTCATGTCAGAAGTCAATCAGAAGGAACAACAACTCTTGATCAATGACTGTCTCAAAATACAAAAGACATTTAATGTCAAATGTGAATCCGAAGGAACTACAANCAAATGCATTATGCCCAGTTTTCTCAGAACGCGACACATGTGCGATTGGACCGGACCTCCCTGCAGAGGTAGAAGGGTTTACTTACTATGTAACCAAACACTTGGTAGAAGGCGAGAAGCAAGTTTGGAACCATTCCAGCACACACGGTCCTTGAACGAAGAACATACTAGAGGGATGCATGGATGTATTTCTTTTGACCTTGCAGTCAAGGATAACCCATGTAAGTGCAAGCACTTATTTCCAATGGGGTCCTTTGGTTTTTTGCTGAAGAGACAGCAAGCAAAAGAGACAGTATTGAGATACAAGGAATCCGGGTGCGATACCCTAGCTGTTTACGAATAGATCCATTGGTTCTTTTACGTGCTCAGTGTATAGCACCAATACACGCGAGAATTACCTGGGTTTCATATAAGTACATCTCTAGTTGGGTGGGAAACACTTGAAGCATTTCTGAAATTTCCAGTGCCCCGGCCAGGGATTGAACCCACGACCTCTGGAATGGTAGACCAGAGTGTTACGCACCACCCTCCGGATGGAATAGTATGCTGAAGAAAGTAATTCATTACCCGCACACAAACATATATCTGAACACTACAAGAAATAGAATCTTTGAGCTATATAAGACAGCCAAGATGGGCAACCGGCCCATGAAGATAAGAGAGTACAGACACATTGACCACCAACTTGTTGCCATAAAGGGGCTCCTACTTGATCAGACCATGACTGTTGTGAAGTATGCGGATGCTTTCTCATATTTATAACATCTTTGAACTTCTTGTCTTGATTTCAAAAGTTGTCAGTTCAAGATATGACAAAAAATTGCCCATATTTTCTGAGTTTAGGGATTGTTGTAAAAATTTGTGCAATATCAACCTAAGGAAATTTCATGAATTATTAACAAATTCATATAACACTTTCCATGGGTATTAACTCTACTCTATTGGTAGTGAAATATAATATGTTTATTAAAGTGTGTCTATATTGCATCAAATTGGAGAGAATAAAAGTAAAATATTGATCGAGAAGTACTTATATTTTCGAATTTTATGTTAATGTTAATAAATACATTAACTAGAGTGTTAACAAGCTTTAACTATAGCCATATAAGGGAACCTGCCCTGCCCCCTGGTGACCATTTTTTCACCAAACCGGCATCATTTCGAACTAAACTGGGATATCATTAGAACAAATGTTCTGACCAAATTTCATGAAGTTTGGACTGTAAATGTGACTTCTAGTGTTAACAAGCTTTTTCTTTAGTTTGACCTAGTTAACAAGTTTTTGACCTCAAGTGACCCAGTTTCGAACTCAGCCAAAGTATCGTTGGGACCAATGTTGCCTTAGAGTTTTAATGTTGACAACAGACGACGCACGACTGACAAAAGGCGATTACAATAGCTCACCATGAGCATGTTGTGCTCAGGTGAGCTAATAAAAATGATGTTTCTCCGCAGTTGACCTCTTACAGATCCATACGGACAATACCATGGAGCGTAGAAATTGTAAATATTGGAAAACAAATTATATCTTACTATAATTTCTGTGTAATTATCCAGCATTTTAGTAATAATCTAATTTCTATAACACAAAACCATTGTACAACCGTATAATTCAGGAAATTTTGATACAGTATTAATTACATGCAAACAAATTGCTAGAGAACAGTTTAAGTCTAAAAACAAATTTCCATTCAATTCTGTGAATTTCATGAAAATGTCATAATTCCCCCAAAACATGATTTTCTTTTAACAGATAATCAAACTTAAAAGTGACACAGGCATTGATGCCCTCAAAAAGAATATTTGGACATGGGCAAATCTTCAATATATTCTACTGTGGACAAGAAGACACACACCTAAAACTGGTCCCAGTCAAAATTCTTCTATAATGTTCATCTACACATTCAGCTTTGAAAGTTTGAGCAAATCCACTAAGTAGTTAGAGGTGTTAAACACACATAATTTTGAAACTACCGGTAAATATTCTATAGTGGAAAAACAGACAAAGTGCAATAATTCTGCCGAAAAATCATCGCAGCCAAATATTCCTTACTTAAAAATCATCTTTTTACACACTAAGTCATTCAACTAAGAAAGTTTGAATGAGATCCACCAAGTAGGTTAACCCTTTGCATGCTGGGAAATTTGTCGTCTGCTAAAATGTCGTCTGCTGAATTTCTAAAATCAGCATTTTCTTCAATTTTTTTCAAAGAATACTATCAGAATAGCAAACAGTTTGGATCCTGATGAGACGCCACGTTCTGTGGCGTCTCATCTGGATCCAAACTGTTTGCAAAGGCCTTCAAAATCCGGTTCCAGCGCTCAAAGGGTTAA
>VMBQ01003485.1:75979-107128 GCA_007657795.1 Dreissena rostriformis
GGATGAAAACTGTGACCCCTACTGTCTAGACAAGTTTCTTTTAATCTTTGACCTAGTTTTTGACCCCAGATGACCCAAATTCGATCCCAACCCAAATTTTAACAAGACAAACATTCTGACCATATTTCATTAAAATCTTATATAAACTGTGACCTCTATTGTCTTCACAAGGTTTTTCTATTATTTGACCTAGTGACCTAGTTTTTGACCCCAGATGACCCAAATACAATCCCAATCCAGATTTCATCAAGATAAACATTCTGACCAAATTTCATAAAGATTGGATGAAACTGTGACCTCTATTGTCTACACAAAGTTTTTCTATTATTTGACCTAGTGACCTAGTTTTTGACCCCAGATGACCCAAATTCAATCCCAATCCAGATTTCATCAAGATAAACATTCTGACCAAATTTCATAAAGATTGGATGAAAACTGTGACCTCTACTGTCTACACAAACAAATTGTTGACGGACGCAAACACAGACGCACAACGTACATCACACGATCACATAAGCTCACTTCGTGACAGGTGAGCTTTAAACCTAACAATTATCTGCAGGTATACATATGTCAGGGTATAAACCATGCCGTGTATAGGGAGTTGTTTAGCGGCCCAGTAAGATTGATCGGGAGAGCACTAAACCCTTATAGGCAGTGGTGCCTTGTTAAGAGTCCTGTACTAGCAACCAAATTTTGTCACCATGTGATATTTAGATTATTTTTTTTACAAAATTAACTATATTTATACCAATATGTAAGAGCTTATATGTCCTGTTCAGCTTAAATTTAGCCAAAAATGCATTACCTGCATTTTCAATGTCCTCATCCATGCTAGGGTGTGGTCTGTCTCGCTCTTCCTCAGGCTGAGGAATAGGTCCCATGCTCTTAAAATTCTCCTGTTAACCTGTTAAGATTAATGCGATGATTATATAATCAATATAAATTATTATACATTTTTAGTGCCCTGTGCTTTATACAGTATTCTGCTTAGACGTAAGAAGAGTGTGCATTCAGTGTTCAGAGTGTGTTGAAACCTCTATATTAAATTCCATAACCTTACAAACTGCAACTATTTACCAAGCTTCAAATACATAAACGATGGATTCCGATTAAACAAGTAAATACTTTTTACTCTTACTAAATTATTAGTTAATAGTTGAATTATGAGACCATGTCAAGAATTGTCATAAAACAATGGCAAAACATTAAGTGGGGAGTCTGCTTTCACTGTATGTGTGATCAGTTGAAAATATCTTTATTCATTGCCCTATCCCCTGCCTGGACTCATTGCCCTATCCCCTGCCTGGACTCATTGCCCTATCCCCTGCCTGGACGTTTATTTTTCATAGTTTATCATAAGTGCAATAATATTATGAAAGACATGACTAAAGAGCCTCTGCTGATTGGACATTGCCAAAAAAAAATTGTTAAAAGGTCAGCAGTAAAAAACAAGATTGCCTGACTAACTGTCCAGTTATTTTGGCTTCTAAAATTGTTAACCCTCTTGCAGTTTTCTTAAACAAATGATTTTGCGGTGACCAGTTCCTGAGATTTCCGGATATTATCAGATTATTTTCATCGAAAGTTGTATCTACAATAAGTACATTACACTGCACCACCATTAAATTCCAATAGTGATTCCAGTTGTCAAATTTATCAGACAGCCAATCAGAAAGTTTATGCAAATGAGTAAGTTGATCATGCTCTTAAATTGTCTAATGGTGTATTCAGATCATACCAAACATGATATTTTATTGATGTTAAGATACATAACTACTAGTGTGTATAAAATTAGTAGTTTAGGTGTTTGCAAAATGATAAATCATTATTACATTATTTTTTATTTGGCAGAGGTTAAATTTTAAGGAAAGTGAATAAATATATGTGTTTTTTTGCCTATGTTCATATTTAACATAAGGATTTTGTTGTTTACAATTAAGTAAGTTCAAGTTGTTTATTTGATGGCACTTAACAAACATTTTGATTAAAGCATTCTTGCTGTAGTTCTGTGCTGCTCTTTAACATGGGTGGGGACGTAAACACTAAACACATTAAGTTTGACTTGCTTAAGGCATGCCTATAACACTGAATAGATCTACTGGTTTTGACCAAAATATGAAACAAATTGATTTCTTTGCTCAAGCAAAAGTTATTTTTAAAGAGTATGACATAAAACACTACAATAAGACAATCTTGAATGCATTTATATCGTGAATATATAAACTGTAACAATATTTTTCAGAAAAGTTGACACTAAAGAATATATGTATAACTATTTCAATTGAACAGCAACACGCAATGATATTTAGCAAATGCAAAATTGAGACCATTGAAAATTATAACTGCCCTGTATATTTTTCCACTTTCATAAAACAGACTGGCCTGTAAATTGGGGTTGTCTTTGCCCATTAATTGCTATTATGATATATTTTATTTATAAACAGTATAATAATGTTGAGTTATAAGATAAACTTCCATGATGTTCTGTGTATTGGCTAAAAATGACTAATTTGCAGTGACTAGTTCATGTTCTACTTTTAAGTAATAAATCAATGTGTTTTTCCGTTAAATTTGTGGCCTAAAAAATATTGAAGGTTTCCAAAAAAAAAAAATATCTTTTAAAAAATTAAATAATTCTCAACATTTTTATCTCCCATCAAGCTCTATAAGTTGAACCTTAGTAACTGAAATTCACAATTTTGAAGCATTTGTTAGCCAAAAAACAACACATATTTCCCAAATTAAGTCAAAACGACGCAATTTATCCCAATCCAAAGGGACCCGGCCCCATTCCCAAAATGCTGAAAAAAAAACACTGTAATTAAAAATGAAACCATGATTTGATGAATGCCATTCTCATTGATAAAGATCTTTATCTAGACTTTTCTGGATAAAAAAAACCATTAGCAAGATGAAAGACGGGTCATGAGTAGCCAAATTTATATGGACAAATGTCAATTATTCATTATTAATATTATGTCGATAAAAGCAAGCAGTCTTTCCAAAAATTAAAATTTATTGCCAGCCAGGAGGTCCTATAAACATGCAGCCTTTGCCGGCCCGGACTGATCATTTTGGGCCAAAAAAAGACAAATGTAGAAGACAAAACTGCGATTTTTAAACAATATGATAAAATTAACATTATTTTTCATTTACTACATAATAGAAATCATGCATTTATTCACGCAGAATGCCCCAATTTTTTTTTTTGCATTTATGTCATCATCTTGGAACTTTGGAAGTCAGATGTTTTCTTTTGAACTCCTGTGTTGATGTTGAAAGTTCGCAGGAAGGTCACAATGACATTTGTTTATGCCCTGCTCGTTTACGAATAAATCAGATAAAACGGGAACCAAAACGAAAGTGGTTGTCAATTTTGATTCTCTCGAGTCCCTTTGCGGAATGTACTTGTATAGTGATGAAGTACATGTAGTGTGTTATTCGCTTTAATGACTCAGCAAAACTCTTCGGATACCGTATATACACTTACGTAATTCAAAAAATAAAACCAATGAAAACAAGTTTTACATTCTTCTTCTTCTTTTATAATATTAATAATGGCTATGTTCATTACTGATACATTATTGCCATGCGTGGGGGATTAAAAAGAAAAAGATTGACCTGAGTTACTCAATCCACTCAGGAAAATCCTATCATCAGTGATAAAAAAAAAGGTGCAAAAACCTAACACCTTATGCCCTTAAGACTTAAATACAGTCAAAACTGACCTAGCAGTCAACTCAAAATAACGGTCAACTACAGACAACGGTCAGTCTGGACTCCCCCGGACGAAAATCACTCTATATTACACTTGGGAATAACGGTCAATCGTCCATAACGGCCAACGGCCAGTATATTTCACTACCAAAGTCATTTTTGAACTCAAAACAGCGGTCACAAGTCAGTCGTTTCGAGTTGTGAAAAGTAAACATACGAATCAATCTGCGTTGTTGTCTTTTACCTTTGACGTCATAGGGTCTATTGTGTGTCTATTATGCGGGTAAAGAATCTGATTGCGATAACTGCCTTTCATGTTTGATATGATAAAAGAGGCCCGCTGAGAAAACACAAGTAACGACTTAGCGACGATTTAATTTCTGATTGCATGAAACATGTGCAAGTACACGTAACAATAACAGTGTGTATTGGTAGTAGTTAGCGGCCCAGTCATAACGCCATAGTAAACGCGCGTGACAAAATTTCCCTTGACTGGCCGCTGTTCTCAGTTTGGACTGTATATACATATAATGCTGTGCATGAGATGAGAATATTAGTACAACTGTTCTTGGAAAGAATGAAAATTTGTGGTAATCAGCTGTACTTGTGGTATTTGGTATGCCATGTGATGGTGATGGCGTGTGTGTCTNATGCGAGTAGGCTTTTAACAGGTACCTTATCTATGTATGTGCTCTATTATTAAAATGTTTGAATACAAATGCATGTACATCGTCATGTATCATATAATAAAGGATCGATAACACAGTTTTGTTTTTATATTTATTACTTCAATTTAATTTCCTTATGGTTTTGTTATGCATTTCATTAATCATATACATGCTTAAATAACTATTGACATGCATGTACATGTACTTGAACTAACAATGTACTTATCGATAATCTATGTATGTGATATCACAGAGAAATTTTAGAAAGAAATGAATATCAAAATATATGTGTGCAATTGGCATCGTAATTGTAACAAAACCGTAAATTTCCTTCATGAGTTGATGAAAGCACGAAACTTTTCTTTGATATTTTCGGCAATTAGTACATTACTCGCCAGTCGCTTAAATACAAAGGCAACTTCTCACACTTTCAACAAACTGTCAAATGCATAAAAGAAGCAGGTGGGTACCAATTAGCAACGTGTGTTAAATAAACAAACAACGGCTATCGAGTGCAGTAAACTGTCAATTGCCAGTTTCTCCATAGCGACCGATGAGTCCACTGGAAAGATATTTATCATGTGACTATCACAGCGTCATGGCGGCCATTTTTTTTATTGAACGTTGCGAAATCGTTAATTGTTATGATTAAATGGTCGTTGTTAGCTATCAAAATGGACTTTTGGGAATGTAAAATGGCGGTCTTTGGTCTTTGTTCGCAGGTGGGATGAAAATTTGTGGTAATCAGCTGTACTTGTGGTATTTGGTATGCCATGTGATGGTGATGGCGTGTGTCTATTGTATGGAGTGAGATAGTGGAGGGGATTGTCGTCAACATGATTATATACTATTTTATAAAACAACAAGAGATGTGTTTGTGATAAACACAATGCCCCCTACTGCGCCGCTCTAAAAAAATAAAATAAAAATTGACCTTTGACCTTGAAGGATGACCTTGACCTTTCACCACTCAAAATGTAGAGCTCCATGAGATACACATGCATTTAACATTTTTTTTTTTACCTTTGACCTTGAAGGATGACCTTGACCTTTCACCACTCAAAATTTGCAGCTTCATGTGATACACATGCATGCCAAATATCAAGTTGCTATCTTCAATATTGCAAAAGTTATGACCAACGTTAAAGATTTCGGACGGACACACGGACTGACAGACGGACGGACGAACTGACAGTTCAACTGCTATATGCCACCCTACCGGGGGCATGAAAAGAGCCTAGCTTGTTGTTTTCTTGATTGCAAGGTATTCCAAGGATGGTCTAACAATGCTGTTATATGCCGCTGCCTTAGTTTCCATTTAAGATGAATGAATGTTTCGTTTTAAGAAGCCTAAGCTCTGACTTGCTTTACTACTTATTTTATTTACATGGGGTGACCAGTTTAAAGTTGAGCTTATTTCAACACCAAGGTAATTTGCTTGGTTTACAACAGACAGAGGTTGATTGTGAAGAGTGTAAGCTGTATTAACTGGTTTAAGGTTTCTTGTAACATGCATGATATTACATTTTCCATGTAAATAGAGGATATTTGTTGGATTCGGTGGAATATCGATTTTATTTCACGAGTGATCATAGAAAATAATATTTTCACGAGTGGCGCATATATTGTTTCAATGATCACGAGTGAATTAAAATCGATAATCCAACGAATCGAACAAATTTTCTTATTATTTTATGCTTTTTTTCACCGTTTATTTACATTGTAAAGAGTTTAACTGGAGAATTTCGCTGGAATAATGACGTCATTTCGTCCAAAGAATGATGTTATTTCGTAAAAAATACCAGTTTTAAATACCATTTTTAAATACCATTTTTATTTCACTGGTATTCCTCTATAAACCATCGGAAAGCATATAATAAAAAGACATCTTCCATTTCTGCTCCCACAATGCTAGACTATCTAGATCTCTCTGAAACTGAATAGTGTCAGCCGAAGTTTTTATGCGTCCGTTGTGAGTATACATTAAAGGGACTGTCCACTAGATTTTGGCATGTATTGAAGCATGTCATTAAATGCTCTATATTGATTAATTCAAACATTTGACCTAAAAATCTGCAGTTAAAAAACAAGAATACAATTTAAAAAGGGAAAAAAAAGTAAACCTCATCAGGGCTCGAACCAGTGACCATCGGGGTCCTGGAGTAAAAACCAATTAGACCGCTCGGCCATCCTGACAAGTATGTACGATAGCCGTATTTTATACCATATATAAGCAATCCTCGTAGTTTTACAAAATATAGCGACAATAACAGAACTTTCCAAATTATTCAATCGTTTCGCGTCGAACGACGCTTTATGATTTTGAGGTTTTCAAATCGTCAAAAGATGCATATAATGGATATTTAAGAGCATTGTAAATGGTCAGTATTACTATTTCCTCAAAAATATCATAACAAACGCGAAAATTTGCNATGCTAGACTATCTAGATCTCTCTGAAACTGAATAGTGTCAGCCGAAGTTTTTATGCGTCCGTTGTGAGTATGCATTAATAATTCGGTATAATATAACTTTTACATTGATACTTTTCTGAAAATAGCTTATGGAATTCCAAATTTTGCCATAATTTTATTACCGGACAGGGGGTCCGGCAATATTAGCATCATTTCCGGCTTTTCCAATTTATTATCGGAAAAATCTGAGGACCGACGGTATTTGGGAGTTGAGCAAGTACTTCAATAATAATGGGATTTAGAATTTACAAGCTTCAAAACATGTTCTCATGCATTTTGAATAAACACGTGAATAACAAACCCACTGTAAATGGTCATCGACAAGTTACAAACTTGGAACGAATTCGAAATGGGTCGTATATGCATGAGTACGAATAATTTTGTCCTCCTACAATTGAAGTAGACGCATTTTTTTAACAAATGACACTTACAAAAAACACTTGTCTATTTTGTTTTCTACAAACAAACATGAAGTCATATTGCTTATAATTTAGTTCGTATCGAAAGTAAAGTGTTAATACACTGGATTTTCCATCGGAGTTACCTATCGTATACCCAGTTTCCGGTTAGTTTGTCATTGGAAATACCGGATTGTACAGGAATGAACCATAATATACCGGAAGTGCAGGTCTCAAAAGATCACAAATTATGTATACTTCTACTTCGTACTTCATACAGTCAATTGCTGACTATTACAAGAAGACCTATTATAGGCAGATATGAACACTGTCGAGTCAGTTTCCTGGGAAGAACCAGTTCTTGGTGTCTATGAAGAGATAGTGAGAACGCTCCCCGAGTAGGGAGCGAACCCACGAACTCCCGATCGCTAGGCGGACACCTCATCCACTACACCACCGCGACCTAAAAATGTAAATTATCATAGTTCAATAATTATTTAATTAAGCAATCAT
Organism: Dreissena rostriformis; assembly: GCA_007657795.1. Classification (NCBI taxonomy): domain Eukaryota; kingdom Metazoa; phylum Mollusca; class Bivalvia; order Myida; family Dreissenidae; genus Dreissena; species Dreissena rostriformis. The sequence goes on from VMBQ01003485.1 coordinate 83,751, forward strand.
ANTTCAATAAAACTTTGTTTCTTTTTAACATTTATTAAAATAAATAAATAAATACAGGATAAACTCCGCCATAGACGGTCCTAAGTCCGTTTGCAAAAGGAGGAGAGTAGGGCGGCGGGATAGTAACCTCACCCCGTAAAAAGCCTAACGCTACAAAAACAGAGAAAATCTCCATAAGCCATTACACGAATTGCCTTGCAGTATAATTCCCTAGCCAAGAAGTGACGAGTCGGTTGCCCCAAGATCACATGGAGACGATCTTGTGAGGAATAAAATAAGAACTGTAACCTGTCGTAGGCAGAGCTAAAGAAAGCCGCCCGAACAAAATACGCTGGAAGACTGTTGCGGCCCTATTCTTCACAATATCCTCAAGGGAATAAGTCAAGTAAGTAAATTAGGTCAGGATAAGTTAAAATTCTTTAACTGTATATATTTACATGGCAACGAAATATCTTTTAATTCATACAGAAACTTTTAATTTGTATGTTCACACTTTGTAAACATCTGTGAAGTTAATAATTGCAGGATAATATTAAGTTTGGAGTACTGCATAAAGCAATACAATATTCAATGTTTACACAATATGAGATTTCGTTCAATAGAAATGCATATATATATCTAGTTTTTGCGCCCATTAAAGAAAGAATACAATAGGGTCTACGAGGAAAAAAAAAGGCCCGTGGCTTGCTGGTAGGCTGAGCTGNGTAACGTGTTGTGCATATACGCCGCATTATGAACGCATCTGTTGTCAAACCAGCAATTAAATCCCTCATACAGTCAGCTCCCAAGACAGATAACGTCGTAAGTTTTGGCGCCCATAAAAGGTCAGGGTGCATAGGGCTTACGTGGCAAAAATAAGCTACGTAGCTTGCTGGGTGGCTGAGCTGTACGGCGTGTGTGTGGGGGTGGGGAGAGCTACTTGTTGTGCATAAACTTTGCATTTTTAACGCATCTTTGGCCAAACCAGCGAGCAACCTATTGCCCACCTATTCAGCCACCACGCAAGCTACCAACCCCAAACCACCAATCAAACTACGTGAATGAGTTTTGGCGCCCATTAATACCAGGTTACATACACAACTTACGCTGACAAAATCATGTCCGTTCTTTTTTGGGTGGCTCAGCTGATGGGGGAGGGTGTGTGGTGGAATGGGATACTTGTTTTGCATACACGCTGCATATTATAAACGCATATGTAGACAAACCTGCAAATACTCCCCCCCCCCCTCACACACTCACACAGCCACCAAAAAGCTACGGGCCTGAATTTTGGCGCCCGTTAAGGTTAAGGTTCATACGGACTACGGTGAAAAAACTCAGGTCCTTAGATTGCTATGTGACTGAGCTGATACGGGGGTATTTGTTACAATATTGGATGCATTATGAATGAATATGTGACCCCACCAGCGAGTAACCTCCCCCCAATATGCTCAGCCAACCAGCAAGCTACGGGCCTGAGTATTTCCGCCGCTTAATGTCAAGGGACATACAGTATTTATTTTAAAAAAAATCCTGCAGGTAGATTTTTGGATGGCTGAGATAATGGGTGGGAACTGGCTAGGGGTTATGGCCCGGAAAAAGACCGACATGTCCCAATTGGTTGGGTTGTCAGGTAGAGATAACTGGTCTTACTTCCTCTGGATGTTGGCGACTTCTGGATTATGTTCCGATACAGCAGACTGGATGGCAGTTGAATACTTCAGTTCAGCGTTGTCACTTACCATTTCGAAAATCTTGCTTTAAACAATAGCTTCTCGATGGTTTTATTTTAGAATACCATAGACTCTAAAAGACCTTTCTTCAAAGTTGTGGTGAAAAATGAAAGTTATGCGGCCATATTTAGGGACAGGTTAGTTCAGACGCAGGTTGATTTGTTGTCAAGTTTCATCCCTGTAGCAGTAGATCCTTTTGGGTTACCGGAAACACAATTTGAAACATGTCTTGTTTGGTTAACAAGAGACAAGAACTCCGGTTGTGTCGAAAACATCCGAACCAAAATATGGAGGTGCACAAGTTCCCATACTGGTTCATATTTTTGTTAAGGTTCAGCCCCAAAGCAACCATTCGTTTTGAGTTACGAGCGACACAAAAGTCTGATGGATGGGCGGACGCAAGAAATGAAGTGCGGATAAACATTTAACAGCACTAGCTTAGATTCAATCCCGTCAAGAGAAGTTCTCTGTTAAAAGCCCCAGCAAGGGCGATGGTCGTGATTAATTTATGCCTATCACTAACAAGAGTTGTCTTATCATGCTCAGACTTCCGAACTATTGAAGGGCTCAATTGGTCTAACCAAACGACAAAACTATAACAAACGCAATAGCGTATAGAATGTATACTCGTAAATACAAAACGGAAATATTAAAGGGACTATTATAAGATTTTCTTATTGTTTTCAACAATATAATTAAATTATTTTACTACCAATACTGACATATTATTGACATGAAAATGATAAAATAAAAACAACAATGCGTTTGCCCTGGGGATCGAACCCGGAACCTCTAGAAACAAAAGCTAACTCGATACCATCCCACCACGCAGGATTATAAAGTTTCTGTGTATTTAAAACCAGCTGTCAGTACAATGTAGTACACGTTTTTGCTTAATTATCGAGGTTTCAAACGCTTTATAATGATCTAGATTTCTATAGATGATTATCAATAAAAGAACTTTTATTTGAAATATTTTTCTTAGTCATGTGTGTTATTTTACTTGTTTTATATATTGCACAAGTTCTTTTATGAATCTATGGCATTTTTGTTTTTGAAAATTGTCATTTTGTCAAACTTTTACCAAGTCCCTTTAAACGTTATAAACAATGTTCAGTCGCGTTGTTTCTAAGTGTTTAACTACATGTACATGTATAAGGGAGCCGGAACTTGACATTTCACAAAAAGCATGGTAGAAACAATGTTTCTTTGATGTGAAATCAACCAACCGCTGCTTCATTATACAAGTTCCTTCCATATTAATGACTTTAACGGTATTTTTTTTCAGTGTTTTATTTGGTTGGTAAACCATCAAGGTTTCTACTTGCATAAATACATCTTTCTTGAACAACAATAATATGGTGACGATGAAACAACAAGCAACGATTTAAATATGTTTCTATTGGAATGTTCTTGTATAAATTTTCTGTACACATTTATAAATTAACAAAACGCAATGAATTTGGCGGACATTGCATAGAATAAAGAAGACTTCCTCCATATTGAATGATCTACGGGTGTGCATGCTCATTTGGATGCCATCATCTTCACGAATTCTGAAAGGAACACAAATAACAAAGATTATTATTAAGAATGCAAAAAGTAATTAAAATGATTACAAAAATATGATAAACAACATTTAAGGTATGTTTGCCTAAAGATCTGTTCTATACGTAACCGTTGGTTGTTTACTACTTGCCCAGGTCACGTGGTTTTATAATTATATATGTATCTATCTATATATGTTCGTTGATGATTGGATAACTCTTATAATATTCCTTCATGAACATACAATTATTGCAATACCGACATTTCGTTTACTATATCAGTGCTCCAGATAGAACTAAAGGGAGGGGCGAAGTACTCTGCCGCCCCAATGTCCCACCCTGTCCCCGTTGACACGCACCATGCCTTTTTTGATCTAATCGCATCATTATACAGGACATTTTATATGAAGTTTATAACAAATTAATTCAATTTTCACAGTGAAACTAGTTTTAATACTAATAAAACAGCGTTTTAAATTGAAAATCGTGTAAAACGAAATATATATATATTTGTAGCACATATTAGAATCTAATAAGGGGACAAAGAATGTAAACAAAATGAACACCTTGGTGTTACAAAACTATTTTATACATTTGTGTGTAGCATTTATGTTTCTTGTAAGGGAAGCAACTTCAAAATGTTGTCATTAAATTCTATCATAATACATGCATTACTTTTTATACGAAACTAGATCATGACAATGGCTTTGAAATACCGTTATGTTCTGTAATGTCATTGCGATGGTATGTCTAAAATATGTAATTTTAGCCAGATACCCAGATGATTTAGGTGTCTGTTTATATACCGTTTACTGTCATCAAATTTAATTAAATACTCATATCTTCACCATTGGGATGATGAATAATTATGCTTTAATCTGTTGTTTTTTTTTCATTTCAAAATAAACACATTTGACATTCATCTTCACAATTTCGGAAGAATTAAAGGATTTGTGAATATAACGATATTTTTCCTTGTTCACGAATTGATGTTATTGTAATTAATGGTTGTTTGAGGTGAGCTTAACTTCATTGAGGATAATGCTTTTATAACAACCAAGTCGTATTTATGGGAATGTAACCATACTGCATCGAACATAAGGGGATACCATTAAGCGAAGTATTTTCATACATTCTGTCCATTTAATAGACTTCCTCCGGGATATTCAAGCTTTGGGAAAACACATTGATCTGTGGGTACACACAAAGCTGACACATTTACAATCCCTTCGATATCACATACGATATCAACCGTTACTCTTTTAATGAATCTGTTATTGGTTTATAATATGGGTCATTGGTGTCTGTACCTATGGATTAGATGGTTTTTTACAAAGTTGTGGGGATCCCAATTACTACTATTTATTTCAGGATATCATTATTATATTAATATGTATGTATACATATATAAAACATGATATATAGAAAATATGTCTATAGGGTAATACGACCACGAGCGCTTAAGTGTCCTTTTACAAAGGGGCATCCTGCCCTTTTCAAATGTTAGCTGGAGCACTGCTTGTATAGTTATCCATTACAAGAAACATGAAACCAATACGATAAAAACATGTTCTTCACGGAGCATCAATTTGCAACGATATTAAACAGACGTGTTATGTTACTTGAATTATTGCGGTTAACACAACAATACGGAAAACAACAGGCATTACATTACAAGAGTTAAATATAAAAATATGAGCCAAAAGTTACTACATGTCCATGCATTTACTGATAGCTCAAACAAAATACAACACCAGACGACCAAAAAAGATAAATCCTTATAAACACGAAGTACAAAATAAAGTCAAAAACTGTGTACTCATTCTACCATTTAAGATAATAAGAGTAACGGTACTTATGTTTTAACGTATGTACTTTCATTGCATTTACTTTTGCGAAAGCCTTTTTTTTTTAATGAATACAGCGTTATTTAGCACATGCTCATTAAACAGCGATACGCATCGTAATATGGAAATGGTTTTGCATTTACTCAACGCAAATACTATATAATACTATATTCATAAACAATATCGAATTAAACTCTTTAAACTCAACAACAACAACAACAATGCGATATTGAAAATATTATAAGCAGACAATACCGATATGTTTGTGCAATTTTAGTACTTGCGTTGCTTGATGTTATTTAATGTCCTTTCTTGGACTTTTCGTTCATCAATCGAAAGAACTCTAAAACGACCAATATTAATAGAGCCTCGTTCTTGGAAAACTGGGCTTATATATTGTTCGTAAAAATGTCATCCCTGATTAACCTGTGCAGTCTGCACAGGCCTATCAGGAACGACGATTAACGTTTTTATGGAAATTTTCGTTTAAAGGAAGTTTATTCTAAACGAAAATCCAGTTTAAGCGGAAAATGTCGTCCCTGATAAACGCGTGCGGATTGCACAGGCTAATCTTGGACGACACTTGCGTACATGCATTTAGCACAGTTTTCCCGGAACCAGGCTCATTTGTTCATACACATAGTTTCTGAATACGCGGGACATAATCTATGTATCATAATAATTATTATTGTGAGAGACTATTGCATTTGTCGTTTTTGTGTTTTAATTTACTGTCATGTTATAAGTAAACACCGAATAAATTGAAACGGGTAACATAAATCTTTCATTAAGTTTTTGAAGATATTATGGTTATTCCAAATGGAATAATCTGGAAGAAACATTTCATCAGGATAACCGGTATGTATGAATACAGCTATTGTATATAACCGGTATGTATGAATACAGCTATTGTATATAACCGGTATGTATGAATACAGCTATTGTATATAACCGGTATGTATGAATACAGCTATTGTATATAACCGGTATGTATGAATACAGCTATTGTATATAACCGGTATGTATGAATACAACTATTGTATATAACACATATACCTTGTAAGTTGATTGACCTTCGAATTGACCTTCAAATAAACTGAACTGAATTAACCCAATGAATACCGTTCACATCAACTTTACCTTCGTAATTGACCTGTCCGTCTCCGTCAATGTCCGCCTCTCGGATCATCTCGTCTACCTCCTCGTCCGTGAGTTTCTCGCCGAGATTTGTCATCACGTGACGCAGTTCGGCGGCGGAGATGAAGCCATTGCCGTCCTTATCGAAAACGCGGAACGCTTCCTTGATCTCCTCCTCGGAGTCTGTGTCCTTCATCTTACGCGCCATCATTGTCAGGAACTCGGGGAAGTCGATCGTACCGTTGCCTGGGAAACACAACAAGATGATTCAAACATTTATACAATTAGTGTGTAGCCTATGAACCACATATCACTTTAGGCTGTTAATGAGCCACTTTTGCCCGAACTGGATTTTCAAGGGTGGGATGTTATGAAACGCGGACTTGAAAGGCACAGGTGTCGCCACCAAAACATGTTACCTACGTTACTGTCAAAAAGGCAGCTTCATAGAGAAGCTTAACAAGTGTTGCAGCCTTCATACATCTCGGTGTTGACACATACCGACACTGGTTACCAATAAGCGCTCCGCAAACCCGGTTGTCTCCATAACACTACTGCATGTTCCCCACTCACAACACCATAGACACCTACGAGTATCCCCTGACAACCACTGATTCACCAACCATCACAATATAGGACCCGTTTGTGTGTCGCGTCACAAACCCATGCAGGTTCCCCACTCACCGTCAGCGTCCACCTCGTTGATCATGTCCTGCAACTCGGCTTCTGTGGGGTTCTGTCCTAGTGACCGCATCACGGTGCCCAGCTCTTTGGTGGTGATCGTGCCATCGCCGTCTTTGTCGAACAGAGAGAATGCCTCCTTGAACTCTGTGGGGAAGATTTGGTACAGTTGATATTGAGTGTAATCAAGGCGCTAAGAGAAGACATTTTTAGCGCCTTCGTTACACTTACGGTAATACTCGCTCAATTGGTCGTTGTCGACTCTTTAGTATACTACAATATACCCCGGGTACGGAAAATACCCTTCAATGCATCCGGTCATACTCAGGGGAACTTTATAGTATATTTTTTTGTACCTCGGGTTCTTTTTAGTATAGTGTACTTAAGAGTACCCGGGGTACTTTTAAAAAGTACCTGAGCCGACAATGACCAATAGAGCGTAAGTTAAATTTACAAAAATAAAAGCATTGTAATGTCGGTTCTACGTACCAGCGATCTGTTCTTCCGTCAATTGGTCCGCCTGAAGCAGGAAAACGTGTGTAAATAAGGTTCTCTGAGTGTTATACATATGAGTCTCGCTCTGTGAAATGGGGGTTTAATGCATGTGCATAAAGTGTCGTCCCAGATTAGCCTCTGCAGTCCGCACAAGCTAATCTGGGACGACACTTTCCGCTTTTATTGCATTTTTCGTTTTAAGGAAGACTCTTCTTTACGCAAATCCAGTTTAGGCGAAAAGTGTCGTCCCTGATTAGCATGTGCGAACTGCACAGGCTAATCTGGGACGACACTTTACGCACATGCATTAAAACCCCTTTTCACAGAAAGAGGCTCATGCGTAAAAAGAACATTGAATACCGGATTTCTATTCTCAGCACATACCGATGATGTATAATATATTATAGTAACAGAGCATTGGAACATATATATCTTATTTTTTATTGGAATTTGTTTTGTAACACTCGTGTTCTTTATAATTTACTCATAATTTAATTACTTAACACTTTTTAGAATTACAGTTGGGGTTGCAGATTAACTGTTATCGCTTGATTTCTTGCGTCGCTATGTATTGGACCAATTGGGAAAACACAGCAGACACCTGTATTGTGCCATAATTTGTATTATCATAAAGCATTTGCAGGATATTGACCGGATTCACCAAAAGCAATCAACAAAAACTTTTCCGATATGAAGTATTGACATATTTGCCAATAATAATATGTAGCCAACCTTTTTTGTGCACTATGGAGTATAGGCTTTACATGCCGACGTAACTCGCAAGTCAATTGATAACCAAGGTGAAAATTTATTGTTATAGACATTTTCGCTGTAAAAACTTTTCATGAAAACATTCTCATTTCCACTAAAGGATTGAAATACAGCTATCGATGTTTGCACAAGGTATTGATTTAATCAGGCAGTAAAATTTCAACCACAGAATGAACTGAATGAATTACAACAGCATACCGCTATAGACTAGTGCTTAGGATAGAAAATCGGGCGACATATTGATTCCTACACCCGCAATATTAAATATTAATTTGCAACAAATAAAGGAACCGCAGTAGACACATTTCTCTGGGGGAAAAGTACTAAAGTGCTTTAGGCGGAATGGCAGTTGGGGCATTGAACTGTTCAATGTTGCGTTACTGCAAGATATCCGATACGACATGAATAATTTGTTTTTATCTTTTTTTTTCTGTGCTATTTTTCGCGTTTTGAATCTGTTGGTTTTCTCTTATTAATCACACGCTAACTTTTCTCCGTCCCCTTCCTTATCATAATCATCATCGCCGAGTTGTGCTCATCATCATCATAATCATCATCATCATCATAATCATCAACGATTACAGCGACATTGTCAGCACCAACATAATCGCGTAGCCGCCTAAACCATATTTAGAAACTTGTGTATGCATTTAATAATTTACAAAAAGAACCACCTTGCGCAATCATGTTGTCTTTTTTATTGTCTCGGGGGGGTTATTTTTCCCTTCAAAACGTTCACCAACCTACAGCAGCAAATTAATCGAACAAGCTTCAACAAGAATATCGACTTTGTTTTGCTATGGTGTTCGCGTCTGTCATGCTAGACAACGACAAAGGTAAATTTGTGTTCGACAAATATAATGCAATTTTATAGCGCTTGTAACCTTGTAACTATCGTTCAAACGCGAAACTAAGAGGATCAAAAGTCATTGAAGGAGTTATATTAAGCTCCTTATGACGTTCACAAGCGTCCTACAGTGAAATCTACAGGGACTACTTATTGAATCTGAATAAATATGCAGCTCTGTTTCATAACATATGCGTGCGACTTAGCGATCCGGACTGATGAACATTATAAAGTTAGAATACAGAACATGAAGTTTTCAATATGAGTGAGCTGTAATATGCCTTTGTGAGGATAATATGCTCACGCTACAGGCAGCATTGTGTGCGAGTTACTTGTAATTTGAGCGTCATTCACGCGATAGAATTGAAATAATATACTAAATACTAGATATTTAAGAATTTATGCTGCGACATGGTAACCAGGATTTTTGTTTGCGAAACATTTGGCAAACAAGTGTTCAATTTTGATAAGCGAGCCTGATGCTTCAGCCATCAAATTCTCATTAATAAAGAAAAAACAACGATTTCTATTTGTAAATTTTAATCGGTGGGCCATACTATTTGCTTAGTGCATGTCTATTCATCCACAACTTTCGTCGAGACTTGACTTTCTGGGGCAATATGTTTAATACATGAACGAATATATGACTCATTTAAAAGAACTTCATTTCATATCAGTGAAAACGAGGCATGTGTCTTCACGTTAAACAATAAAATCCACGCACTAACAGTCATTCTTGATAATATACAAAAAATGAACAGAACACAAGTGTGCACCTGTGATTTATCTTGCATTAACAGCTCGACGTGATTTACATGCAAAGTAATACATTTTGCACATGATACGGTACACAAAAGGTAGAAAACTAACTAGGCCAAATAAAAAAATAGGTCCGTTTCCGGTCGCCCGACCGTGTCTCCAGAATCGGCGCCGACCCTCAACTTTTTATTGGGGTCGCCAAAAAATAAATAAAAAAATGTTCATTTTCGTTTATTTCGGTTCATTTCCCCATTCTAGTACCCGAAAGACAAAAAAAAAAAGAAAAAAAGGAGACCGGAAACGGACCTATTTTTTTGGCCTTATCATTTTAATATTGTATTGCCCAAACAATCGCCAATAATTGTATCACATTAAAATCATATTCACACGAGTAATACTACAATAAAACGGTTTTCTATTACCGAACCATACAATTTAAGTTAACGTTATTTGTACCGCAATTTAAATCGACACACAGAAATTTATCAGAAAACACTCACCATTTTATTTTGTCAATAATCCTGTTCGACAACCTACGCGAAACTGTATTAGTTCTATCGCTATCTTTATACTATAATCTCCCCCAATGGCGATATGTTTACGATTCCTCGAGACACCCGATTCGTTGGCAATTGTCGCATTGCGGGACTTTCAATTGATATTTAAATTTCACTTTCAGCTAAATCCGAATACTATCACTATTGAACTATTGATTTATCGACAACAAACGATTTACGGCGGGTCAGTTTGCGCCCTGTGAAATGAGCCGCGCTCTGAGAAAATGGGGCTTAATGCATGCGGACTTTTCGCATTGACTTGATTTTCGCTTAGAAAGACTCCCTTTAAACCGAAATTCCATGACAGCGGAAATGAGCCGCGCTCTGAGAAAACGGGGCTTAATGAATGTGCACTTTCTGCCTAGACTTGATTTTCGCTGAGAAAGACTTCTTTAAAAAAAATATACATAAGAGAGGAAAGCGTCGTCCCTTATTAGCCTGTGCGGACTACACAGGCTAATCTTGGACGCCACTACGCATATGTATTAAGCCCTTTTTTCCCACAGCGAGGCTCCAATCTAAGAGCGAAGACATTACGAAACTTCTTAAGGACCTGCCAGACGCAATTTAAGTAGAATCCTGTTCGAATCTTGTCAGACATTCAATCAAGCTATCAGACACACCAGACATTCAATCAAGCTATCAGACACACCAGACATTCAATCAAGCTATCAGACACACCAGACATTCAATCAAGCTATCAGACACACCAGACATTCAATCAAGCTATCAGACACACCAGACATTCAATCAAGCTATCAGACACACCAGACATCCAATCAAGCTATCAGACACACCAGACATTTAATCAAGCTATCAGACACACCAGACATTCAATCAAGCTATCAGACACGCATGCTTTCTCTTGTTCAAGCTATCAGACACACATGCTTTCTCTTGTTCAAGCTATCAGACACGCATACTTTCTCTTGTTCATGCTATCAGACACACCAGATTTTCAATCAAGCTATCAGACACACATTCTTTCTCTTGTTCAAACTATCAGACACGCATGCTTTCTCTTGTTCAAGCTATCAGACACACATGATTTCTCTTGTTCAAGCTATCACACACACATGCTTTCTCTTGTTCAAGCTATCAGACACGCATGCTTTTTCTTGTTCAAGCTATCAGACACACATGCTTTCTCTTGTTCAAGCTATCAGACACGCATGCTTTCTCTTGTTCAAGCTATCAGACACACCAGACATTCAATCAAGCTATCAGACAAACCAGACATTCAATCAAACTATCAGACACACCAGACATTCAATCAAGCTATCATACACACATGCTTTCTCTTGTTCAAGCTATCAGACACGCATGCTTTCTCTTGTTCAAGCTATCAGAAACGCATGCTTTCTCTTGTTCAAGCTATCAGACACACATTCTTTCTCTTGTTCAAGCTATCAGACACGCATGCTTTCTCTTGTTCAAGCTATCAGACACGCATGCTTTCTCTTGTTCAAGCTANCTGTTAGATATTAAGTCCCCAAGTAATTTGATTATAATGTTTTGATTTGTATCGTGCGATACCTTTATTACAGACATACTGGTAATGACGGTATTGAAAAGAAATACATGTATATACAAATTTTGACAGAAACAGTTCCACACAACAACAATCAATAAGGGAAGTTTGGTTTATTTCTATTTATACTGTTGACAGTCAAGTTTATCTAGCATGTGTCGTATTATCTCAAATATAAACCTTTTTTAATACGTAATTACGTAGGTTTATCAAAATACTTTAAGTATGGTCTTTATATATATTTTATTCCTGCACTACACGATCATGCATGGATGCATTCTCCACGGTTACACAGCAAGTACTGGTAAAACAACGGTTAAACGTAAAGGAAGACATTGGTAGGATAAATCTATTTATTATAGTTGTGTGAAAGAATAAACCGGTTATACAGGTTTTTGAAGGTGATACATGTCCATTGGTGCGGAAATCAAGATTTCCTCGTGAACATATTTGTAGGTTTGGTCATTCGACAGGCAAGCAGGGTAGAGCGAATACGTGATTTTAATCGTTTTTTTTTTATTTATGCTCTTTTTGTTTTGAGGTTAATATTATGTTTTATGTGTTTCAGTGAGTTTTCTGAGAGCAGGCGGATGACTNGCTTTCTCTTGTTGGAATTTTCGAATTCATTGCCAGACTTTACTGTATGTCGTATCCTATCACGATACGGGCTCGTAAATTGTCATTACATTTGCCAATACATGGAAATAACAATAATGGTGGACGGAACCTATTAACTATTCTTCCCGAATACAGCCCCGATTCTTTGTGTATGGGTTTCCAAAAACACGATGGCTATTTTCGTGTCCTTTCGGGATACTATAGGCGGCGTTATTTTCATGTTAAATAATGAAAATAGAATATATCAATTAGTATAACTACTGAATCAATATTGCAAGTGATGTTAATTCGCCATATGTGATGTGATACTTGGCTGGGACTACTTTCTTGTAAACGAATTAGAGTGGCGTGCTAGCACAACATGCAGTATTTTTATGTTCGTGATGATACATGCAACGTCAAACACAGAAACGTACAACTGTTACAGGATCTTTCTGACTGACGTTCAAATCGTAAACGAAACAACAGAATTGAACAGTTTAAAATTAATGTCAATATTTATTGTATCGAAAAGCGTAACACACGCTTTAAATTTTGGCAATTTTTCATGAAAGAAAAAGGAAAATAATATATCGATTGCTTTTGTCATTTCGCTGTATATAAAATCCCGTTCTTTTCGGAATAATAGTGTCGCTTACAACATGAATCAACGAATTTTTACCTTCACCAATACAAGCAGAACATAGCGTGTCTAAATGTTTTAGTCACACAAAATTAAGTTCGTCTTCAGACATAGAAACAGAACTTTTTGGCCATGGTTGTCTACACTTATTATTTTAATATTTCATGTATAGATGACCTATTAATTATCTCATGATATGTTAGAGGACATTCTTATTCTGTCGTTATTACAAAAAAGACATAGATATGAAATCGGCCATGCCGTTTCTTTTTTGGTGGCTGATTTTTTTCCAATTCGTTATGCCAATGCCCCACGAAATAACGACATACATGTATATACCCGCTAGAACGACAAAAATGGGCGACACGTGTCATAGTTGTCGTATTGGCGCCATTTGTTTCGTTCTGGCGGGTAAATTTGTCGTTCTGGCGTGTTGGCGACTTTCAAATCGGCAAATACGACAGACCGATATGGCTGAAATCAGCCAACATATACGTCAGAATCACGTTGTGCATATGAGAAATACGGCACACGTATGTTCACATATTTTCTCAACAAAATTTAATTCAACTCCCAGTGCCTAAAAAGTAAGTTCACAGTCTCCAATGTTTGAGTTACTGTTTATTTTCTTTCCCTTTTTTTACATGAACGAATCTCGCATCATCATGCCAGAACATTCACACAATTTTAAGAAAAAGGTGCAAATAATGTTGCATGTAAAATATGCCTTATTATAATGAATATGTTTTTGAAAGTCTCATCATTTTTTTTTATAGAAGGAAACGATCTTTTAAAAATGCTATGTGAACAAAGATAACAATAATTTGAATGATTCAGGCAAAGCATATCGTCTTCAGTATGGCTTCAAGTTGCAGAATAGCGATTAAGGTAGATACATTTACCTTTAGCACGTTATTCGTGGTTATTTATAATAGTCTTACCCATATACGATGACTTATATATCTAAAGTAATTAAGTTAACACATAGAAGCTACTTCATCATGTTTTATTTTGCGCCATTAAGGAAAATAAAACATTTTCAAGATTTGCAAGTAGCTCAACAATCAAAAGGAATAATCATCGCTAAATCTATCCAACCGAAAGAAATTAAGTGCAATATGTATTAATTACAAGTATGTAAGTTACTTAAACTCGTGTATTTAAAGGGACCTTTTCTCAGATTTGGCATGTATTGCAGTCTGTGATTAAATGCTTTAAATTTGATAATTGTGAACTTTGGAACTAAAAAGCTCCAGTAAAAAACAACAATAAAATTAAAGAAAGAAAAAAAGAAATCTCCAACTGGACTCGAACCACTGACACTAGGAGTCTCAGTCTAGCACTTTAACCACTCGGCCATTCGTGCTCATACAGTTAGTGGTGTAACCTCATATCAAACAACCAATCCTCGTAATGTCACACACTATAACGATAACATCAGACCTCTCCAAATTATTCTATTGTTTCACGTTTGTAACGCTATATAATTTTCATGTTTTTAAATAGTCAAACGAGGCATAAAATAGACATTTTAGAGCATGGTAAATGTTCAGTGTTATTGTTTCCTCGCAAAAAACATAACATCAACGACACGAAAATTTGCAAATCTGAAACATTTGTTTTTCAAATTTGTCAATTTACCAAAACGTGAACAAGTCCCTTTAAGTACAAGTATGTAAGTTACTTAAACCGGTGCGATAATTGCAGAAGGAGTGCTCTGTACCCTGAGAAGAATTTTAATGCATCGATTGAAAACAGCAAAAACAGCAACAACCACAAAAAAGAAAATCAAATCACCGATTACAACTCTGTGTTGTATGGGAGTCTATATTTATGATGTTAGAGGCGCGGGCGTAATAAAACCTGAAGTCAACAACCGTATAAATGATGATAACCAAGATAGTGTGTCACTTATGTCTTGGTTCATGCATACATCAACCCTCCGGATGTATATCCAGCAATTAAAAAGGTAATGTGCACAACACTATAAGTTTCATACATTTAAATGCAAATAAATATTTTTTGTCACGTTACACTGTGTGAGTACATTAATTGACCGCAGACCGCAGTTACATGACAGAAACACTGTTCAAAAAAGCGAAAAATCCAAACGCAAAGAAATGTATTTAAGCAAAAGCGACAGGCCCCTCTTTAGGTTTTTTCTGTACATGGTCCACCTCCCAATCTCTTTAACAGTTTTTCTTTCTTACAGCAAAACACAAACTTTCAGAATATTGTGTTTAAGGGGAGCGAAAGAAATGCGTGGTCCTGGGCCCATTTCATCTGTAAAGATGTGTAATACTGAGTAGAGATTGGCGGATACACAGTGCTGTATTTCCTAAGACGGTGGTCCAACTCTACTCAAACCATACATTTGTATGTTTTATGTGAGATATTGTTCCGTACATGTTAAGTATATGTCTCATGTATTATGTCAGTGATGGGGCTGTTTTTTTTTTGCATTTTTACATTTTACGATAAAATATTTTGGTAGTCATTTTTTATTGGCAACCCGATCGGCAAAGCATCCGCAACATAGTGCACGGCAGCACTAAATACAATGAAAACATAAACCCATTTATGCCTAGTGGACTCGCCCATCCTTCTAAATTGGATCAATTTATTTCTAACATTAGGGAGGTCTAGTATATTTATTTCTATATTTAGAATATTTCTTACAGAAATTCCTTTAAGCAAACAGCGCAGACCCTGATGAGACGCCGCATCATGCGGCGTCTCATCTGGGTCTACGCTGTTTGCCAAGGCCTTTTTTCTAGACGCTAGGCATAAATGGGTGAATAGCGCTTTTATGGTTACTTTCGATGAAAATCCAGAATTCAATTGCATTCCTTCCGTCAATATTCTGTCAGTTAACGTCAGAGCATGTTCTAGTTTCCCTATTAAAAAAAACTTCTCAGTCTCTTTGTACTTGTGCAAAAACAATAAAAAGCGAACGCCTTTATACTTTGATATTTGTCTTTTTACTTTCAATAGATCGTAGTTTGTAAAACTTATCGTTAAGGAAGTCTTTAGCTAGTGATTCCATAACTTGATCGGTCAACATCGTGATGTTTATTTAATTTGCGGTTTAATGAATGATAAAACTCGCAAGTCGAATGTTTTTATATGAATGAATAGACCATTTGTAATTCTGTCATTTAATAGACCAGGCTATGAATAACTTCTCACTCATGCAACAAATTGAAATTAAATTACTTGATACGCTCCGTGTTGAAAATTCAATGTGCATGCATGAAAAGCATGATTATGTTTGCATTAATATCTTTAGTAATATATTCAATGTTTTGTAAGTAGTACTACTTTCTTAACCGCGCCGGTGTGCGGTATTCAAAGCGGTTCAATATCAAATGTCCCGCCTTCTCAAGATTAAAACTGTCGCAATGCGGAATAGGTTGAACAATTAATAACCTTCCTAAATTTTCATTGCGGTCTATTTAAGTGTCGCCCTTGGTTACTAGCGAATGTAAACGTAGAGTTGGTTTACGGGCATTTTATGTACTGAATATATGCACATATTCAGCTCCTTAATGTGCCAGTTTTATATACGCAAAGCCGTTGATAAAATATGTATTAGTGAAACTAAAACATAGATTCATCGAAGGCTAAATAGCGCATCAAATACAAGTGAAAATTATATAAGAGCTATTTTATTTATTTAATGAAGTTCGCTTGCGGAAAGAAAAAAAAAAGAAATTTATATTTGGACGTTTAAAACTTTGTTTCACTTCTATAATATTCGTTCTTTTCATATCAGCAATCTTCTATACATGTATCAAAGTCATAAATTCAATACGTTTGCTCATTTATATAAATATCTTTTTTGGATTTATTTGATAAAGAATCACCAGTTTGCATGTTTTTTAGTACTTTTTTAGTGTATAATGTTGCTTTACTATGGGTTTTTACACAGGTGATCTGAGGTCGTAATGTCATATATTAAATATAAAAATTACCATCGCTATTGCCAGATGTAATTTCTATTTTTTTCTAATATCTTTGCTTTGTGTAAGTTCAATAGCCAAGGTAGTTTCAAACGTCCTATGCATGTATGCTAGCTCTCTTGACATCTTTTACAACCAACTCAATTTATTTCAATTTATATTAATTATTTAATTTATTATACTACATGCACGTGAAAGCTACGAAATGATTGTATGACTAAATCTTAGTTATGACAGTTGTCCGAGGTTTAAGGAATACTGGTCCGCGTCCAATACTCCCGCTGTATCAATACTTGCGCATCATAAGTTGCAAGGAAAGCGAAGGTAAACTTTGGTTAGGCCTTAAACAACGTTGTCAGGTAAGGTAACGCTACGATGGCGATGTTAAATGAACAGTTTATGACTCAGGTATTCCCTTTACAGACGACATCCATGAATGAGAGTAAATAGTGTAACGCGATAAAGAAATGTCCGCATTGCGACAAAACTGCGGCAAATCAGAGATCACTGGCTGTCGCTCTATCAGTTTGAATCTTACTACTGTCAAGTGCTCTGTGTAAAAAAGGCGGGCGGACGTATCTGTGAACAAAAATGGTAAGTTATATATACCTATTTGTCTATTGATTTACAAACTTTTTCGTTTAAAATCAACAAGAAGTTTGTCAAATGCTCGTAATTACATTACACGTGTTTTATTAAAAGTTTATATTTCAGTATATTAACGAATGTATTCACATGGTCGCACAAATCGTTAACACAGATGCGATTTTCCGATACTGGATAACATCTTTGCCATGTTCATATTAATTTAAAACGTTTGAAAAGAGTGTGATTTGCCCTAAATATCGCGCTATCGCTTTGAAGCATTTCTTATCGGTCAAAGCTATTCTCAGAAATAATCACCATACTGAATGTTAATGCGATGTGACTGACTTATTCCCTTGAGTTCCTTGTGGAGCATTGGGCCTCGGCAACAGTCATGCAGCGTTCTGTAGAGGCATCTTCTTCAATCGAGCGCTGGTTTTCATTTACTGTTGCTTCGGTTTCTGTATCGGGGAGCTTTTTACGGTTGGGGTTGCTAGACCCACGCCCAATCTTCCTTCTTTCGCAAACGGGGCCTAGGACCGTCTATGGCGGACTTCATAGAGCTTATGCGTTGTGCGTGAAGTTTAATTAACTTCAATAGTTTAACAATAAGCCGACATAAGGCTGCTTTTCCAATGAAATCAGTTTGATTACCCCAGAGCATGACAGAAAATCAATTGACATTGACATCGCAAAAAGCCATAATATTGTATCTGTATGTAAGACTTTTCCAAAAAGGACCATACTTTAACATATTATTACAAAGTTTACATATATATGGAAACGTTAATTGAATTAAACATACTACATGTTAAGTGAGTTCTTTGCGTTATTAAAATGATTTTCCATTAATATCATGTGACGCAACAATTCTCCAATGCAATTGCTGTGGGTGGCATTCCTCCCCATACCCATCCTCACCCCCGAAAAAAGTGAGGACACTGAATTCTCTTGAGATACTTGTACAATACTGCAACACTTTGCTGAACTACTAAGGTCGTAATGTTGACCCCGGCGGTATTGAAGCTTTTGTAAAATAAAATATATTTTAACATTACTTGCTCTAATGATTTAGAACCAACTGCTATGGAACATATCGACCTTTGCTTATATGAACATTTCCAAACTGACGCAAAGTAAGTTACTTTTAATGTTCGAATTAAATGTAGCGCAGTAATGTGTAACTTAATTACAAATTTATATAGACGTTAATTGGTATTTAATTCCCATGTCAGACATTCCGTGATCGGATATTGAAAAGATTGACAATTATTGCTAAAATCGCCCATTAAGGGTCAGTAATTACTACTGAATTGCATGTATTTCAGCAAAGGTTCAATTATATACTTCAATTCTTACACTACGAATAGGGCCTGAAAAAAATGGTTTGAGAGAAAAGAAAGCATATTCGAACATACTAGCGAAATAGTTTTTTCATGGGTTTTAATCCTTTTTTGACCAATCCAAACCATGTTTAAACAAGACAATAGCTTCCCTTACTCCAATGATTGATCTAAACTTTATATTATAACTTTATGATAACGATATTTATACAAAAATATTAACGATTTGAAGCCTCAGTTGAGTGTCCCCACTAGTCAGGTGTTTTTCTAACAACACATAACTGTGCTGTCTGGTGTGGTACATTTGTATATTATTCATATGCATCTGTTTGAAATTCGATATTAATAAAAATCATAATGGTATATCAAGGCAAAGGAACGTAACTAAACGTTGCATTCTTTAGGGGCTCGTGTCAATTTAGTGGCGTGTAGCTTTTCCAGATGAATAATCTAGCAGGCAAATTGCTATACATTCACGTTCGTCACAGCTGTAAAAATTCAATATTATTTATATATTTTGTATGAACAGTGTACTCCATACACATGTATTAGAACATAATGTATATATAACATCATCCTGTGTAACATCTTGTTTTTATATTTCAGGCAGACCAACTTACAGAAGAACAAATTGCCGGTATGTATGCATATTATTTTTGTTCTTTTGATGATCTTATTACCTCCTCAAAGGTAAACAGGGCTCAACAACTCGCCCTCTCTGCTGGTTGATTGTGAGCACTAGTATTCCATGTCTTCTGCGTAGGACAGGCTTTAATTCAGATCAATACACTTCAGATAAAAACATTGATTGAACATGTTAACTAAGAATGGTTTAACAAATAAGCTGTTAAATTTGTGACTTGATAATATAGCTCAACCTTAGTATTGGCTCTCTTTTCTTCATTGTTACTGGAGGCTTAAAAATTCACTCTCTAAGCACTTTGTTTATCAATCTCGACTATCGCATCTTTATTCAGTCGTGAAATGGAAACGTTGAAACTGGCTTTCTCGGCGCTTTTATTACAAATCTCAAGTAATGCATCTTTTCTCTGCACACTAAAGCTAGCGTTATAACTCGTTCATTCAGCGCTTTCATAACCAATTTCAACCATTGTATATCTTCCCTGCAGTTTAATGGATCAGTTAACACTCGCTTTATCGGCGCTTTCATTACCAATATCAATTATAAAATCTCTTTCCTTAAAGTAAGTCGATCGGGCGTTAAAAACGCGTTTGCTCAGTGCTTTGATCATCACAACAATCTCTGCATTGAAATAGAAGCGTTAAAACGCGCCGCATCAGTGCTTTGATTATCTATCTCAGCTATTGCGTATCTTCTATGCACAGTGATGCATGCATTAAAAACACATTCATTCTGTGCTTTCGGTATCAATATCAACTATTGCATCTTTTCAGTGTAATGCAGACGTTACACCTCACACGTTTAGTCAGCGCTTTTATGTAAAACCTCCACTATTTGAGTATTTCAACTCTTCTTTTCAGTGACGGTTAAAACTCTCTCGGCGCTGTCATTATCAATATTAATTATTGCTTCTTTTATCTACAGAGTTCAAGGAGGCGTTCTCGCTGTTCGACAAGGACGGCGACGGCACGATCACCACCAAAGAGCTGGGCACCGTGATGCGCTCACTGGGACAGAACCCAACCGAGGCCGAGTTGCAGGACATGATCAACGAGGTGGATGCTGACGGTAAGTGGGGTTCAGATGTGGTCTGTGAAGACAAATGGTATCAATAAAGGGGTGATGGGAAAACCAGCAGTGGTATGAAGACACATTTGATATACTGTTGAAGTAGTTGATAGTGGAAGACATTTGATGGGATAATTATGGAACGGTGAGCGGGAAAGTAGCGGTGGTCTTGGGAGACAGCGGGATTAGTGGAGCAATGATTAGGAAACCTGAGGTGTTCTGTGTAGACCACATGTGGTCTTTGGTTGGTGAGTTCGGCAATAGTTGTTGTCTGTACAAAATAAGAAGGTGGAATGATACGCATGTTAAATCCGATACTGGGAACTACACAAACACTATTTCTTTCAAGTACGTTTTCCTAACTCGAGTTCGTGTTTCCTAACGCAGACCCTCAATTATCAGCATTTTATACTAGTACGCTAGTAGCTAAGTAATACAATACATTGCTTATACATACTTACCGGTAATCTTTATGTCACTTCATTCTGTTTCCCAGGCAACGGTACGATCGACTTCCCCGAGTTCCTGACAATGATGGCCCGCAAGATGAAAGACACAGACTCCGAGGAGGAGATCAAGGAAGCGTTCCGCGTCTTCGACAAGGACGGCAACGGCTACATATCCGCCGCCGAACTGCGTCACGTGATGACAAATCTCGGCGAAAAACTCACGGACGAGGAGGTGGACGAGATGATCCGAGAGGCGGACATTGACGGAGATGGACAAGTCAATTATGAAGGTAAATTTCATATAATAATTGTTTAAACGATTTTTATAAATATTGCTGATTGATTTGTTATATATACAGTAATACAAACTCGACTCTAAAATAGGCTTATATAAAGTGGTTCCGTTATTGTAGCTAAAATATATGTACTTGTGTCATTTAACGATATTGATTTACCGATTGTTAGAGGGCCCCATACGTAAATAAAATGAGTCGCATTCTGACAAAACTGGGCATAATGCTTTTGCGTAAATTGTCGTCCCAGATTAGCCTGTGCAGTCCGCACAGGCTAATCAGGGACGACAATTTCCGCTCTTATATTTCGTTTAAATGATGTCTCTTCTTAGCGAAAATCCAGTTTAGGCGGAAAGTGTCGTCCCGGATTAGCCTGTGCGGACTGCACAGGCTAATCTGGGATGACACTTTACGCACATGCATTTTGTCCAGTTTTCTCAGAACGCGACACAAATAGTCTTAAAATAAAAAGGAGAATGTAAGTCACTTATTTAATAACTAAATTGAGACACCTTATTCAGAGGTATTCATTACGTGTATTATATCCTTTCAGAATTCGTGAAAATGATGGTCTCAAAGTGAACACAGCACATTCTTGCCCATTTCCATTGTATATCTTATCGACAATTGTACAGAGTGGACTACCGAGTCCGGGAAACCATGATCCGCAGATCTGTCCTTTGATGACTATTACAGTGCACGAATTTCAAACCACGTTTTCATCCCCACAAGAAAATGATACAATGCAACTAAAATCTAAGTTAAAGTCCATGAACTACGCATCTACATCATTTTTGTTTTTATTCTTTTTAATGTTGATGTCACTATGCATGTGTCTCTCTATCGTACGAAATTTACAAAAAATGTGGAATGCATTTGCTCTACATGTATTTGCTACTGTTCATATGTTTCTTATGTTTTATTTATTGATGCCAATAAAGTGATATTTTATTTTTACGTTTTAAAGCTGTAATTTATTAGACAGCCAATCGTTGCACTATTTCCCTTAGATATTGTATTAATATAATTACCGAGGATTTTCATTTACTGTCATATAAACATTTATGGTCAACTGGAGTTATATGTATATATTGTATTGTACAGACAAAATACAGCGAAAGACATTTTAAAGCGACATAATCATAGTGAATCACAGCACAAGATTCGAGACATCGACATTATTCATAAACGGTAACAAAGTCGACTGATGAAAGGTACTTGTTCACAGTTTGGAAAAAAACAAACATTTTCCAAAGAATGTGTCACAAATTAAAATAAACAATTTGAGTATTATTTTCAAACAAGCAAAATAAAACTCATAACTAAAAAATGATAAACTTATACGTTCGTTTATTAAAAATCATCAATCGAAATCAGAAAAATAATAAAGCGTTTATAACGCATTTAATTGACAATTTTACGAACATTTGTGAAAAGTCCATTTTAAGGGGAAAACGAAATATTACAGCCAACAGGGCTAGATTTAACCAGACTAAAGAATTTAGTCATTGCTCTTTCATAGATTAGAAGAAAACACAATTTTAAAAGATGTAAACAAATACATGGTTATATCCGTTATAGATGGAATAAAACATTTGCCTGTATTGACGTAATTGCGATCATCAAAAACGGAATCCCGTTTTAATGCTACAACTGGCAGAAAATGCAATTACATTACATACTTCGAGCTCTATAATAGATGCAAGTTCATTGGCATAATTGCGCTCAACAAAGACAGAATCAGATTTGTTATGCTACAAGTTGCAGAAATTGCAATCAATGTATGTACTATTTTCTCCATAACAGATATTTGAAAAGATATGTGTATTGGTATAATTGTTGTCCTCAAAGACGGAATCAGATTTTTAATGCTACAAGTGGAAGGAATTGCAATCAATGTATGTTATTATC